>CAUZXS010006297.1:200000-214833 GCA_963585895.1 Sepioteuthis lessoniana
TAGTTTAGGAGAAGGAAAACACTGAATTCAATCCGGTTGTACTTCGCTTCAAAATTGACCCTGTGTCGCATCCTGCTAGTTGGGCAGTGGTTGGTAAATGCATATTTGGCTTCTGAACACTCTGCCGTTGAGGCTTAGAATATGCTGTGTGTCTAGCAGAGGTGTAAGGCCGTCTATAAAAAGGGGTATCTTCGGTATGAGACTAAACTGTATTTAGTGTACAGGCTCTAATTCTACTCTTATTGTGGAGTACTCTTGTGGTGAACATTCATTTCCCCCTACCTTTCGTTGCGGAGTGGACTAATCCTGACTACAAATAGTTCCTGTTTACTAACAACTTCACGTGGGTTAAATAAAGCCTCATTAAGGTTTCTCCTTGTGTCGTCTATTTATTACAACCGTTACTCCAAGGTCTACACTTACCTGGACTTTTTAGAGCCCCCTTTTCAGGGGGCCTTATCTCGAGGTGCCACCTGCTTTGCAGGACTAAGTTTACCGCTTGGTGCCTTAAGCATACCATCAAAGGAATGCCGGGGAGATCAAGTATTATGGGGGATGGCCACGTCTTGATTCGTGCACTCCCATGATTTCATGCCTTGGAGGGAAGTCGGATAAATCCCTCTCTCAGGTACACATTGACCTGGAGTAGTAGTACCGATTAGAGTCCAATCTATGGGTCAAATAGACCCGTTTGAAAATCATTATTGAATAGAAGTACATGAAACAGTGTGTAAATTATTTAAGAAATTATAAAGAAAAGACGCAGGCATAGGCGTTTATGTCAATGCATACAAAACGGAATATATGTGCTATAATCAAACGGGTGACATCTCCACTCTAGACGGAACCCCTCTTAAACTAGTAGACAAATTCACTTACCTAGGAAGCAGCGTCGAATCAACCGAAAAGGACATCGACACGAGGTTAACGAAAGCATGGACAGCTATCAATAGGCTATCGATTATATGGAAATCAGACCTAACCGATAAAATGAAACGCAGGCAGCGGTCGCATCGATACTGCTATATGGATGCACTACATGGACTCTAACAAAACGGCTGGAGAAGAAGCTAGACGGCAATTACACAAGAATGCTGCGAGCAATCTTGAACAAGTCCTGGCGGCAACACCCCACAAGACACCAACTGTACGGCCACCTGCCTCCTACCACGAAAACTATTCAAGTTAGACGAACCAGATATGCAGGATACTGCTGGAGAAGCAGGGACGAACTCATAAGTGATGTACTCTTATGGACCCCCACACATGGCCGTGCAAAAGCAGGACGACCAGCACGAACATACATTCGGCAACTATGTGAGGATACGGGATGTTGTCCAGAAGACCTGCCTGATGCGATGAACGACAGGGAAAAGTGGCGAGAGAGGGTCAGGGATATCCGTGCTACCAGCACGACATGATGATGATGATGATAATTGTATACAAAGAATTATTATTAGTTACCATAGGAGGTGCCCGTGGTGTAATGGTTATCGTCATAGGAATTGGACACGGCAACACGAGTTCAAATCCTGGACGAGACTGAATGCATTTCACATAGCACTAATACCCTTGGGAAAGGTATGAATCCAATTATTCTCCCTCCAGCTATGGGTAAATCGTAGGACAGACTAGGTTCTTCAGCCTTGGTGAGGCAACTAGTCTAGGAGAAGGAAAACTCTGAATTTAAACCTATTAAACTCCGCTTAAAAATCGACCTTGCGTCATATCCTGCCCGAGCGGAGGGGTTGGTAAATATGATTATTAGTTACCATATTTGTGTAATTTATGAGAGAAGAAACTTCAATTCAACAAAGTAAAATTGTATGAAAAAATATTTATTCGTTATTTGAAAATATAAACGTTTAGATTATTGGGATAATTTGGATTAGAGATAATTTGGATTAGAGATAATTAGGATTATCGTCAAAATGCAATAAAAGAAAACTGTGATAAATATTGAAAATATAAAGTTATAATAATCACCAATTTACAGATGAATCAGGTTTTGCCATTAAGTAACACAGAAAAAAGATCTTTTGAAAATTATAAGTATTTGGATAAGAATACTTGATACCATATTTCTGTGTCCAAATTTTTATGTGAAGTGATAATTTTTTACAAAGGATTATTATTATTTACTCCTTGAGATTTTTTCACATCAGTTTTAGCTGATGGTCTTTCACAGGAGTTTGAGTGACAGCAAGTCTTCTCAAGTCTCTAGGACTATTCTAAGTATTCTGGCCGTTCTCAATAATGTAGTAGTTTTGATGGTCTCCACTCGTCCGCCAACTTCCAAGTCCTCCAGTCTCTTTAATAATTCTTTAGTTACTGAACCAAAAGCACCAATCGCGTTGGTATAATTGTCACCTTCATGTTCCATAATTTTTTAAATTCCCTAGCAAGGTCCAGGTATTTATCTTTCTTTTCCTTTTCATTCAGTTTTATTCTTTGGTCAGCCGAGACAGCAAAGTCCACAGTTTTGTATGATTATTATAAGGTCTGGTCTTCTGGCCGAGATTAGGTGATCCGTTTGTATGTCAAAGTCCCATAGGAGTTTATGTGTGTCATTCTCTAGAGCAGCTGCTGGGTTGTGCATATACGTTTATACGTATAGTCAAATTTAGATTTTTTGCACATCCCTCAGTGGATCAACTTGCCCACCTAATCGTGTCTAGTCTTATACTCCTTCCGTGCTAATTAACTGCATTCGTTTATTTTAAGATTGATAGTTACGCGTCGATCACCACATAGCCTACATTTGCTATTTTATTGCGTCTTATCTATTCTCGCTTTGATATGATTGGTTATTATGGCGTTGTTTTGAGCTATTACTAGGAGAGATTCTGTTTCTCTTTTAAAGGTTCCTTTTCTTAGCAAGGTCCAGGTTTTCTCTTGTGAGATGTTGTTTATTAGTCGTTTAAAACGCACATAGAGTTGTTTTTCTTCCCGTTTTTGTTTCCTAGTTATTATCATTCTGTTGTCCATCGTGTTGTCAGTATCGTTTCAGATGGCTGTAATCAGTCCTCCATCGTGTTTTTGTATATAGCCCTCGAGTCGTTGTATCGATGCGTCAACGCTATCTTCAATGCTGACAAGTCCTCTTCCTCCCCTTTCTTGACACATATTGCCTGTCAACGTCATCTCTGGGATGCATGGCCATTAGTTTTCTTGTTCTTTGATCAATTTGCTTAAGTTCTTCTCTGGTCTACATAAAAAATAGCCCTGAATATCTAACGAGGAGTACAGCCCAGGTATTTATTCCTTTGATAAGGTTTCTGCTTGATAGTTTTGTCTCGAGTATGTATTTGCCACTGCCTCCCACCAGACAGGGTTTGACACAATGTCAATGGTTATAGTGGGGATTTAGGGGAGGGGGTAGTCCGAGAACGAGCCGAGTCTCGAACCCTGTTGGTCCGTGCCGCTCATTGACCCACTCAGTGCAATGCAGGTCTAATGAGCCAAGCTGTATCACGAACCCAAATCTGGCACGGATGCCAGCTTATAGCTTAAACTAGACAGCAATGTCTAGTGCTATACATAGGGGACAAATGTTACAGCTCGCACACCCGAAGGTGGCCCAGCCGAAGTTGTGGGCCTTTCGGCTTCGAATCTGCCATTGATTTCGATACCCCATCCAGCACGAATGCCAGACGGCCCAGCAAAAGCCGAGGAAGTTTTGTCTCGAATAGCTTTTTAGTTCTCCTGAGATATTCTTTCTAATTTTTTTCTTTCATCTCATTGATGGTGTCAACCTCCAAGATGCCCAAGTATTTGTACATTTCATTTTCTTCGAGCGTTCTAGTCTTGTCTTGATTTAGCAGTTCCATCCCGTCCATCAGGTGTCGTTTGCCGCTAGGATGGCACATTTTTCTATGCAAAATTCCTGATTGTATATTCTAACTGCGTGTATTAGAGTTTCCAGTTCTTTTTGATTTTTTGCAAATTATTTGATGTCGTCCATGTACATTAGGTGACTGATTTCGCGCCATCAGTTTGGTCCCGAATTCGTACTGAGGGTTTAATAGTAGTTCTCCACAAAAAGTGGAGGTAGCTTTTTGGTGCCGTATTGTCTGGAATTACTTCTCACTTTTCTACTCGGGCCAAATCAAGTGCCGAGCATGATCTGGTTGATTTTTTTCTTAGAAATAATTTTTTATGAAGTAACTTTAAACCATATAACTGTGTATGAATTATTAGTATTAGGTAGGAAATCTTGAAACCATTCAAATGTGTAAAAATTATTTGTATTAGATAGGAATACTTGATATTGTATAACTGTGTGAAAAAAATAATGATTTTAATAATAGATAAACAGTGCGATTAAAAAAAATGGTTACAGCAGTACGGTGAAAAATAATGTCATAATTACAATCAGATATTTACAAAAGAATCTAATTTTGACATTAAAGAACCCATAATGGTGTTTATATGCTGTTAAACAAATAAACCAAATTAATATAAAGATTTTAATTCAATATTTCTTGTCTCAAAGAAGCGCTCAACTTTTTATATTTATCCAACCCCTTCGCTCGGGTAGGATATGACCCATGGTTAATTTTTCAGCGGAGTTTAACAGGTTTGAATTCAGAGTTTTCCTTCTCCTAGGCTAGTTGCCTCACCAATGCTGAAGAACCTAGTCTTCCCTACTATTTACCCGTAGCTGGAGGGAGAATGATTGGATTCATACCTTTCCCAAGGGTATTAGTGCTATGTGAAATGCAGTCTCGGCCAGGATTTGAACTCGTGTCGCCGTGTCCATTTTCTACGACGATAACCATTACACCACGGGAGGCACCTCCTGAAGCGCTCAACTTTGGAAGATTCAAGTACATAAATTTAATTAAGGTTGAAGAATTCTAAATTTGTTTTCATTTTGATCTGCCGGCTATAACTAGATTAATGCTAGATATTCCCAGGAAAAAGAAATGGCGACGTTAAATGCCGCAGAGTAGTCAGGAAAGTTGAAGAGGAAAGGAATGGCTCTTAAAATATCCTGCAGAAGAACCGCAGACAAAGTCAGTTGGAGACCCTTGAAATCGCCTCAGGCTCCAGTCAGCTCAGAGAGTATTAATAATGATCTTACTCGTTCATTGGCAATAACCAGAGGGCAGACTGGACTCGTTAGGTTTGGTATAGTTTGGTTTCTTTGCTTAATGGCATATCAACCTTCGTGGGTTATTTAATACCAAATCCATCTCTGTAAAAGAACAGCTGTGTTACTATTTCACACTTAGCTGAGCAATCTTTGGTACGGCAAGCAATTTAGAAGAAAAAAAAAGTCTCAATTCAAACTAGATATATTCCACTTGGAAATTGTCCTTGTTTCATAATCTATCCGTAGCGGAGGGAGTTGGACATATGGTGTAATGGTTATCCTCTTATAAAATGGAATCAGCGATTCGTGTTCAAATCCTCTACGAGGCACTTCGCACTTATGATCTTTGGAAAGGTAGAAATCCATCTCTTTTTCCCTAGCTACGGTTAGAGCCTACCGGACTGTTTAACCTTGACACGGCAACAGATTAGGAGAAAGAAAACACTGAATTCTCACTAGCTGTACTGTACTTGAAAATATGGATCGTGGTGGAGTGTTGGGTAAATCTATTCATTGTGCTGCTTGAGTGCATTGATATACAGGCACTAGAGAAGTAATCTGCCAGATAGTCGTGTAAATTAATGTGCAATAGTAGGCGTCTATGCATACATACCAAAGTCATTTATTAAATAAAGTGAAATATTGCCTAAGGAATTGGCAATAGGAAGCATTGTTTACAGTTGCACCTTTTTCAATGAAATCAATAGTGATGAGTCCTTTCAATAAATAAGGTGAAATATTGCCTAAGGAATTGGCAGTAGGAAGCATTGTTTACAGTTGCACCTTTTCCCAAGGAAATCAATAGTGATGAGTCCTTTCAATAAATAAGGTGAAATATTGCCTAAGGAATTGGCAATAGGAAGTATTGTTTACAGTTGCACCTTTTTCCAAGGAAGTCAATAGTGATGACACCTTTCAATAAATATGGCGAAATATTGCCTAAGGAATTAGCAATAGGAAGCATTGTTTACAGCTGCACCTTTTTCAATGAAACCAATAGTGATGAGTCCTTTCAATAAATAAGGTGAAATATTGCCCAAGGAATTGCCAATTGGAAACATTGTTTACAGATGCACCTTTTTCAAAGAAATCAATATTTCAGGACATTGTATGCATGAACTTATCTAGTGACCACAACGCCCAGTATTTCATATTTACCGGAGAGTTGATTTGTTTTAACTCCATAGACTTTCTCTATGACCCAGGATCGTAGTGGAAAACCACTGTTTGGCCATTTGTAAACACCCTTTGGATTAAAGCACCGTTTTTTTGTAAATTTCATATGGTTTGCACTTCTCAGCCAGTTAAAATTAGCTGACAGACCTCTGTTTAAGCATGGAGCACTCTGAATTTCTATCATTCTGAATATCTTCAAACAAAATATTTTAGAATAATTAAAACGATTTTCGCTATAAACCATTTCGAAACAAGTCAGAATTTACATTTATGGAAAAAATTCTTTAAAAAAAAAGGGTAATATTGCTTTTTTTTCTTTAGATCCCTTGTTTATTGAACAAACCGGTTATAAATGTAATCATCGTCATCAAGTCACGCTTCTAGCACGGATTATCCTAACTCTCTTTTTTCATCATTCACTATCATCCATCGCTCCTGGTAGGTCTTCCAGACTACATCCTGTGTCCGCAAGAGTTCCTGGGAAACCGTACAATATTTTAGCCTATTAACTATTTAACATGGAAAAACATAAGTTCTTTTTGCCAGGAATTCAATTTACAATGTAAATTTGATACTAAACTGTACTTTTACTTTGTGTCCATCAATTTAGTAAAAAAATGAAAAAAATTTCCAAGCCAAGTTATGTCTTTTTTATATAACTTTTTCTTGTTAACTTTTCAGGTCATTGGAAAGACAAGAGAATTGTGTTCTTCGAATAACGACCACTTTTAAGTTCTCTACAAAATCCATAAACTTCTAAGTCCTCATAAAAGTAGAATAAATGGATTATCTTTCCAACCCAGTCGTACCAAATATTCTATACCTTTTGTGTCAGTTGGCTGTATTTGCTTATAATGTGATTAACTGTCTCATCTCTGTCATCAGCAAGTTTCCTTGGGACTCGAGGACTCTTCGCAGTGTCTTAGTTGATTTTAACACCACTGTAGTCGTTATTGTCCTAATTTCACCTTTGTTATCTAGTTCACGCAGTCTCTTTTTCAGGTTCTTGGAGACTCTTCCAAGTATTTGTCTTGTATTTCACTTTCTTTTATTTTCATTCTATGGTCTGCTGAAACAGCAAAATCCAATCGAAGACAAGTTCAATTCTTTTTGTTACATAAAACTAAATCTCGTATTCTGGTCTGGATTGGGTGATCCATTTTTGGATTGGGTGAGCTCTTTGTATCCCAAAGTCTTTGAAAATGTTCATACCTTTAATTTCAAAGGAAAACTTCTGTTTTATGCATAAATCGTTTGTCAGTATGGTCCGAATCACCTTCCCCACCCCTGTTGTATAGCTGCATACATATACATAATACAAATATAAGTAGAAACATAATCAAACATAATATACAAACTTCAATGAACGAACGAATACACTTCTTTATAAAAATATATATCTCTCACAGCACTTTATTCTCGAAAGGGTTGATGTTGGTTGTGTGTGAGAGGTGAGTTGGAGACGGGGACAGACTGCTACATATTGACCCAAAGTTCTTCTGACCATAGCACCACTTCTTTCTCATCTTGTCTGGGGTTGCTCAACCGTGGGTCACTGAGGGCCGCAAACCCTCAGTCTGCAAGCTGATTCTCACGCTGGCATCTTGTCCCACAACTGACTCCAACTCCAACTGGAACTGAACCAAGCCGTCTGTGGCACCTGGTTATATAATTGTCTGGCGTACACCTGCTTCCGCTGTTCCTTCGCTTATTTACACAGGTGCATCTCTTGATTGACGGCTCGGTCGAGGGTCAATATATAACACCTACGCAATATTAATTTACTCCTTGTGGATCTTTTATTGGAGTTTGAGTGACAGCAAGTCTTCTCAGGTCTTCAGGGCTCTTCTTAATATTTTAGCTGATTTTAACAATGCCGTCGTCTGAATTTTGAAAGGATTTCCAGTTCCTCTAGTCTCTTTTCCAATCTTTTGGGAACTATACCAAGTGCACCAACTACAATTGGTACCACCGTCACCCTCATGTTCCACAGTATTTTAGTTCACTGACAAGGTCCACATATTTGTCAATCTTTTACTTCCACTCTATTGTCCACAAACAAATTCTTTTTCCTTGTTAATCGATATTAAGACTTGTCTTCTGGCCGGGATTTGGTAATTAGTTTGTATCTCAAAATCACAGAGAATTTCATTTGTTTTATTCTCTAGGATAGATTTTAGTTTGTGCATATACCATATATGGTCAAATTTTAATTTCTTGCATAATTCCCAGTGGATCACTTTTCCCATCCAGTCATGCTTAGTCTAATATGTTTTTGTGTTAGTTTGTTGTATTCGCTTATTATATGAGTAGCCGTTTCATTTCTTCAGTTAACCTACACTTGCTATTTTCTTACGTATTATCAGTTTTTTCTTATATAAAATTAGTTCTTATGGTGTTTATTTATGCTGCGATTAGAAGAGATACAATTTCTTTTTTGAGGTTTCCCTTTCTTAGCTACATCTATGTCTTCTCGTGTGCAATCTCACCAGTTGATCTCGGGAAATATCCATGGAGATGTTTTTCTTCCCATTTCTGTTTCCTAGGTTTTGTTATTTTTCTGTTTGTTCTTATATTGCCAAAATTATTTCTCGATGCTTTAATTGGCCTTTCTTTGCCCTTTTTCCTGTCCTTGTATTGTTTTATCAACGCAATCCTCAGTTCTAGCAAATCCCCTTCCCCCTTCTTTTCTTTCTCTTTATTTCATTCATTGGATATAAAGCCATATGACTCGTCATCACTTTTCTTATCCTTTGTTCCATTTATCTGAGTTCTTCCCTTACCTATTTTAAGAATGGTCTCGAGTATCTTACAAAGTCGACCACCCAGGTGTTTATTCCTTTGATGAAATTTTGGTTACAAATCTTGGTTTCGAGACGTTTTCTCATTCGTTTGAGGTTGTCTTTTCTTAACTTTTTCTTTCATCAATTTGTTTAATGGCGTCTGCTTCCAATATTCCAAAGTCTTTGTTATTTTTCTTCCCTCCAAGAATTCTGATGCTTTCCTGATTTGGTAGTTCTAATCCTTCCGTTGTTTCTGTCATCCCACTTTTCATTATAAGCAAGGAACATTTTTAATGCCCAATCCCATTCCTTATATCCTGGCTGTATATTCTGATTGTTTACATCAGGATATTCACTTTTTATCATTTTTTTTGTAAATACCTTGATATCATCCACCTACATAAGTTGATTAATATTCTCTTGTGATTTTGTAAATTTGTAATTGAAAGGCGTTATTATATTGCTATTGCGAATAGTTGTGGTAAAAATGAATTTCCCTGGAAGATGCCTCGTTGGATTTTTACTTCGTTTGGGTTTTTCCTCCAGCTGTTAATTCCACTTTCTAGTTTTTCATGGCATTCATGTTAATGTTTATGACATAGCGAAATATTTTACAAATTTTTAGACATTCTATTATCAAAGTTAGTGAGTCCATATCATGGGGATTTTTGTCATCATTACATTCCAGGGCCATATTTGTCCGTTTTCTTTTGACCTCTTTGAGGATATATAGATCAATGTATAATATGTTATGTGTTCCTCTTGTTTTTTTTTTCGGCATCCTTTTCTTTTTTTTTCCGGAAATAATCCGCGTCTATCAATCAAGTAAAAAATTTTTCTTTTATCAGTGTAGTAAGGATTTCCAACATCATCAGTAAATATGTTATCGGTCTATTGTCCCAGGTGATGATTCTTTTTTAAGGGTCCTTCTGGATCAGGGTAGTTTTTCCCTTCGTCAACCATTTGGGTTTACTTGTTTTTTTCTCGGCAATTACTCGGTTGTAAAACTAGTCTGTCATGTATGGACATAAATTTTTAAAACCAGAATCCATGTAGTCTATTTTGGAATGATGTTTTCCAATTTGGTACTTCCTTGAATGTATGTCCACCTGTAGATTTTCTTCGATTCCTTGTAATTCTTTTGATTATTTAATTATTTATCCATTCGTCATTTTTGTGATATTCTTTCTGTTCCCAAATTTTACTCCAAAATTGCCTGGTTTCTTTTGCATCCAGTTTTTAGATCGTCTTTGTGCATTCTACATTAACTTCTTGCCAGAACTTTCTTTTGTTATTTTAGGCTTTGCTTTTTTTATGCATTGCTTAACACTGTCCCAGTATCCTTTAAATCTCTCCTCTTTACCAATATATTTGGATTTATTTCTTCTAGTTGTATTGTCAGATTTGTCTGCTGTGGTCTTTTTTGGTGTTTTTATTCCAATGTGTCATTGTGCATTTTTCTTTCCTTAATTTTGTTAATTTTCGTTAATTTTGTTGTCGTAGTTCTATTTGTTTTATTGCCAAATTTACCATGAAAGCTTTGTGTTTCTGTTCAGTTTCCCTAAGAAAATACTGATTTTATCACTGACTAGTTTTACTCCAGCAAAAACTTGCTGGTTTAATTCAGACAGGTTGTCCGTTGGGATATTTGTTTGAATAATTTATTTACCTCTTCCGTTTCTACCTTGACTTTTTCTAGTTTTTATACCTGAGAGATGGTAATGTAGTCTTCTTTTCTGTCATGATTGTACTTATTATTAACTTTACATTTTTTCTGTCTTCTTTTATTAACATTTATTTTGTGGCGTTGGGTTCTGTGATGCTTTCGTTTTCAGTATTTTGTGTTTCAATTCGTTTAGGGAGCTCTTCTTGAGCACATTCTTGATTACTTACCTGCCCACTATTTTAAATTGCAGATGGCTCGAGAATGTCATCAGGAGACTGAGGAGGAAGTTGTGATTTTGCGTCCCCAACAGAGAGGCAGTTCATTCAGGTCTGTTCAACCTTTTCATTTTCAAGGTGCTTAAATTCGGGAAAAAAGAGATCAATTTCTTCTGAAAACTTTTATTTTTGGATGGTTTTAATTCTACAAAACATGACGCTGTTTCAATAATTTTAGACGGGATTGAATGCCAAAACGCAGATCAAACTATCCTGGTCGCATAATTTTAATTTCATTTCAGTTTCTTTTTTTATATTTCTTTCCATCTCAGTGTGTCCATATCTATCTATCTATCTACTTGCCTGTTCATATCTATCTATTTCTCTATCTATCTATCTAGTGAGTCCCCGTTGCGTAGTAGCAAACGTGCTGGACTACAACATTTTAGTAAGTGAGTTCCAACTCGTTGCGTTTTTTCGTTCATTTTTCGACTAATAACCCCGTGAAAGACATGGGTTCTCTTATCTCTTCATCAATCGGTCAAATAGTATCACTACAAGGATGGATTAAATAACCCAGGAAGGTTGATATGCTATTAAAAAAAAGAAACCGAACCTATCTATCTCTATTCATATGTACATATGTATGTGTCTGAGTCTTTTCATATCTCTCCCTCTCTCTGTCTGTCTATCTATGTGTTGTGGACCAGCAAAAGGCCCGGAAGAAAGACGCGAACTCGGGATTACATGAAACAAGTATATTGAATGAAAGTATAAATACAGCATAGGTAAAAGAGTGTTGAACGTCATTCTGACTGCCAAAGTGCTAGGCTGGAGTTAACTTAATAATTTACAAAGCTCTTTGCTTCGATGTGGCACAAGGCCGAATGAATGGGGCGCCCAATGAGAGGCTGGAGTTAACTTAACACCGAGATGAATATTCTCCCGGTATTCAGAGTAATAGGAAGAGTTCATTATAGTCCGTAAGGTAGGTACCATAACACTTAATACCGAGATGAATATTCTCTCGGTATGTAGATGTCATAAAAGGTGATTTTATTAAAATCATTTTGAAAACTATTGCAATAATCTGTGTCTGATATCGATTTTTCTTCAACAAAAGATATTTAACGATCATAAAAAATGTTAATATCGTATATTATCACTTCTTATACAATTCAAATCAGCATTACCATTTTAGGAAAAAAAATAGCAATTATATTTTTTTCCTTCCAAATTTGATTCTTGTGAACAACAGAAAGTCACTTGAAGAATTCTCCCAGTTAATAGAATATTTTTCAGATTCTTTCTTTTAGTCTATTTATTTGATACGAACTCTATGATTGGTTTCTAGTCAATCAACAGTTACATGGCTACTTAAGAAACAAAAATATCAAAGGAATACAAATGAAAAAAAAAAGATGTTAGCGGTCTGACTGAAATTTCAAGATGTGGTGATTTAGACTTTGAGACTGAAAAAGGATTCAACAAATCTTTAAAAACAATCTTCAAATAACGGCAGAGTTTTTTCTTATTACACAAATCGTTGAGGAGGCGCTCATAGTGTAACGGTCATAAAACACGGCGACCCAAGTTCAAATCCTGTATGAGGCTGTTTGTATTTCAAATACCAAGAGAAAGAAAAAGAAAGAGAATAAAGGAAGAGATGGAAGAAAAAGGAAAGAAAAAAGAAAGAAAGAAGAGAATAAAGGAAGAGATGGAAGAAAAAGGAAAGAAAAAAGAAAGAAAGAAAGAGAAGAAAGGAAGAGATGGAAGAAAAAGAAGAAAAAAAAAGAAGGAAAAAAGAGAAGAAAAGAAGAGATGGAAGAAAAAGAAGGAAACATAAAATAAAGAAAAAAAAGGAAGAGATGGGAGAAAAAGAAGGGAAAAAAAGAAGGAAAGAAGAGAAGAAAGGAAAGATGAGAAGAAAGGATGAGATGGAAGAAAAAGAAGGAAAGAAGAGAAGAAAGGAAAGATGAGAAGAAAGGATGAGATAGAAGAAAAAGAAGGAAAGAAGGGAAGAAAGGAAGAGATGGAACAAAAAGAAGGAAAGAAAAAAGAAGGAAAGAAAAAAGAAGTAAAGAAGAGAAGAAATGAAGAGATGGAAGAAAAAGAAGGAAAGAAAAAAGAAGGAAAGAAGAGAAGAAAGGAAAAGATGGAAGAAAAAGAAGGAAAGAAGAGAAGAAATGAAGAGATCGAAGAAAAAGAAGGAAAGAAGAGAAGAAAAGAAGAGATGGAAGAAAAAGAGGGAAAGACGAAAAGAAAGGAAAGAAGAGAAGAAAGGAAGAGATGGAAGAAAAAGAAGGAAAGAAGAGAAGAAATGAAGAGATCGAAGAAAAAGAAGGAAAGAAAAAAGAAGGAAAGAAGAGAAGAAAGGAAGAGATGGAAGAAAAAGAAGGAAAAAAAAGAAGGAAAGAAGAGAAGGAAGGAAGAGATGGAAGAAAAAGAAGGAAAGAAAAAAGAAGGAAAGAAGAGAAGAAAGGAAGAGATGGAAGGCAGAAAACTTTGGTAAGATATGCATCCAAGTAGTCTCCTATTAAACATAGTTGGATAACAGGTCAGTCCAGCTGCTTTAATCTTGGTATGATAACCAGTCTAGGAGAAAGAAAACCCCTCTGAATTTAAACCTGTTACACGAATTTGGCAGCGGATTACCATTGAACACTTATGGCCGATGGGATTCCCTACGATGTAATGGTTAACCTGTTGGACTGTGATATCATAGTAAACGAATTCGAACTCAAGTCGCGTTATTTCGTTCACAGTTGGACCGATACCTTTGGGAAAGTTAGGAATCCACTTATCCCCCCCAGTAACGGTTTAAATTGTACCACTTTGCTAATGGGTTCAATCCTAGGTCGAGTCATACCAAAGACTCAAAAAATGGTACTTGATGCTTCTTTGCTTAACAGTCGGCATTATAAGGTACGGATCAAAGGTAAAGTGGAGCAGTCCAGGGAATGGAGCAGAGCCCTACCCAACACATCGGTGTAGTAGCTATTGAAAAGAGAGCCTGCGGTCGGCCACATACTGTTCTTCTACAAAGATGACTTTCGTAATAAGTTTGATATGCCATTAAACAAAGAAACAAAAAAACAAAAACAAAAAACAAAATAAAGCTATCACCTTGAAACTCATGAATACATGCGAGGTACCGTCTTAAACCACATCGGATGAATGTCGTCATACATACACGCACAGTATATACTCAGTACACACACACACACACACACACACACGTACACACAACAGACGCATACGTGCACACATACATGCACACACTGTGACAAATGTTCATTTCATTTACCGGTAACAAAGAGGCTGCGATGCAATCTTTCTAAGGAGTGCATATATGTCTGATGTGAATAGTGAGGTGGAGGTGGATGTGGAGGTGGAGGTGGATGTAAATTAAGATCTGATAAAAAAAAAAGTAGCAGATTTGTCAATTGGGAGAGCGATATTCCCTTGGCGAACGTACGAGCAAATATATTGTATATTGACCTACGACCCGGCCGGGCTGTCAAAATAGGAAATGCACCTTTGTAAATCACAGGTGCATCCGGTCGATCATGATATTGACCGTGGATAGGTTGAATGAGTGCAATTTGTGACGCCCACAAGAAGGTGAGTGTTGAACTATTATATAACTCGGTGAAGACAGGAAGTCAGTTAGTTTGGAGACCAGACCAGATGGAGACAAGATGCTATAGAGGAATCCAGCACCCAGCAGAGTGGGCCCTTAGGCCCTCGGTTGAGCAGCCCAGGAGAACGGGATAGAAACGCGGTTATGGCCAATAGAGTGGGGGTCAGTATGTTGCAGTTCTGTTCGGTCTCTAACTCCCTCTCACGCACAACCCTTTCAAATAAAGGGAGAGGTATATTTTTCTGAAAGACT
>CAUZXS010006298.1:0-59928 GCA_963585895.1 Sepioteuthis lessoniana
GGAGCAGCTCAGTTGGCTGAGGTTGTAGAATATACCACTACATATTTGTAGAGGTAAGACCCCCTCGCAGAGAGTTTCCTGGTTATGACATTTAACCATCTGATGGAGAGTCTCTAGTATTGGGGAATTTGGGAAATGTGTTGTATACCTTCTTTGAAATTTCTCCCAGGTCCACACTTAACTGGAGTGGGTAACACCCTGATAGGGTTCGATTTAGAGGTCAAAATAGAACAAATTATGTGTCCAAAAAAATGACTGATGTTAAATTGTGACTCTTATATAGAAATGCAATACTTGAAACCATTTAACTGTTTGCAAAAAGGGGCACAGGCTCATTTAAGAATGTTATCTACAGAGTGTGCTTATATATATATATATATATATATATATATATATATTATATATATATATGTGTGTGTGTGTATGTGTGTGTGCGTGTGTGTGTGTGTGTAAGAATGTTATCTACAGAATGCACTTATATATATATATATATATTATATATATATATTTAGAGAGAGAGAGAGAGATAGAGAGAGAGAGAGAGAGAGAGGGCTGGCATTTAATAACCAACAATGGTTGATATGCCATAAAATCACACCAAATGAAATTATATATATTTAATATATAAGTATAAAGAGGATTTGGCATTAAATAAACTGCAATAGTTGATATAGCATAAAACCAAATCAAACCAAACCAATCTCCCAGAGAATTGGAGCGTGTTTATTCACCATTCCCTAATCTTTATTCTCTGCTCCTCTCTGACACAAGGTGGTGAAAGTTATTTTATATACTGGCTTTCAAAACATTGCTATTTTAATTAAGTTTGAAGTATTTAAAATAAATAATCATGGAGATAATTATTTTTGCTGTATATAACTGGGGACTATTATTGTCAACTTTTCTTCAGCACAAAATTACACGCCAAAGGGGTGACAATCCATAAAATAAACCAACCAACCAATAAACGAATATAAATAATCTTACTCGACAAGTAAATGATAATTCAATTATTATTAAAAAAAGTAACATACATTATTATTTGTTGATGTAACTGAAATTGCCTTCATTGTAGAACATGTTGGTGTTATCAATAGCTGTATAGTTATTTCATTCTTATTCTTATTCCACCTACTCCTCCTACTTCTTCTTCTTCTTCTTCTTGTTATTATTATTATTATTATTATTATTATTATTATCATCTCCATTGGAGTTTTTCACATCGGCGTCAGCTGATGGTCTTTCACTGGAGTTTGAGTGAGAGCAAGTGTTCTCAAGTCTCCAGTATTCTGGTCGTTCTCAAAAATGCTGTCGTTTCGATGGTCTCCACTCGTCTGCCAACTTCCAAGTCCTCCAGTCCCTTTTGTAATCCTTTATTTACTGTACTAAAAGCACCAATCACAATTGGTATAATTTTCACCTTCATATTCCATAGCTTTTTTTGTCAATTCTCTAGCAAGGTCAAGGTATTTATCCTTCTTTTCATATTCTTTCAGTTTTATTCAGTAGTCAGCCGGAACAGCCAAGTCGACAATTTTGCAAATTCTCTTTTGATTAATTATTTTGTTGATTATTATAAGGTCTGGTCTTCTGGCCGATTATTATTATTATTATTATTATTATTATTAGTTGTAGTAGTAGTAGAAATTATAGCAGTAGTTGTACTATTGTTGCTGTTTCTTTCTCTAATATACCTTATCAATATTGATTGTATATTAAACAAAGGACAATTTATTTTCGTACAAGTTTTAATTTTTTATGTCATTATCTTCATCACCATTCATACTTTGAAAAAAATATTATTCTTATCGATATGAGTGGCTATGGTGTCTATGTATTTGCACTATTAATAACGTTTTCATTATTTTCTCCCGAGTTGCGTCTTGCATTATAATATTTATGGACTGCATAGATGTATTCTGTTTATTTTGAATTTGATTACTCTTGCATTTTTATCTTCCGGCCTTCCATAATGTTCTTCTGCAATCAATTCTTGCTTCCTATGAGGGTTCCTCACTCTCATTTTACGAAGAAGATTTTGCCACTTTTTGGGAGGTGGTGGTTTCGATTCATTTCGTTTCATTCACAACCTAATTTTGTTTTTATGGAAATGCAACTATTGCTGCCAGGTCTATTGAAAGAGTCCTCTTGATTATAGAAACTGCAGTGAAAAATTATCGGATTGGACAGAAAAATCTTAAAAAATAAATTAGTAAGAGGGAAAATCAAGAACAATATCGGAAGCAGAGGTCTTCGAGAAATCTAACCAAGAAAAATGGGACGTGTACCTTATTCACACACACACACACACACACACACACACACACACACACACACACACACACACACACACACACAAGCACATACTGTGTCCGCACAGAGCTGTTGTATATAGGTTCTAGTCCATCACTAGAAAGTCTATACAAAGGGGCTCATTGGAGAACGTCGCTTATGTCTTCGTTCTTACTTCTCCAGCAGTGTCCCGCATGTTTTGTCCGTTTTATTTGAATGGTTTTAGAGATAGGAGGTCGGTAGCCGTACAGATGCTTTTTTGTGGGATGTCGCTCCAAGGATTTTATTTATGTATTTTTATACACATGTTGTATTTTGACCTTCGACCCGGCCATATATGCCATTCCAAGGTGATGCACCGGAAGGAGGTGACACATTCTAATGGCAGTTATGAGAGGAAATCGCGTGGGTGGAAATTGGCTGATGAAATGGGACGAGACAAAAAATTACCATGGTACACTCATAGACTGATGCACCGGAAGAGAGTGACCTGTGAACTGCATGACAGTTATTTACGCTTGATGACGATCCAACATGTTATTCCAAAAATCGAGTTGGCGACTGAGTGGACATTGAACTATTATATAACTCAGTCAAGACAGAAGTCAGACAGTTGCAGTTAGAGCTGGAGAGGGAGTTATAGACGAGAGGTATATATATATATATATTACGTGGCGTCTATGAACCTTGGATTCATGCTCTATGCATGCTTGATTAATGCGTAAAGCATGAAACCCAGGGCAACTGACAACACACAGACACACACACACACACACACATATATATATATATATATATATTGTCTTCCACAAACAGACTATTTCGTTGTATCCCAACTCTTCAGTGTGACTGGACACGCTGGACCCACTTAATTTCACATTAGACATGGTATCTAACCTCTCAGCCATTTCGGTGACCAACGTCAACTTGGGAATTATAACGCATTTTGTATTAAATTTCGTTTGTTTACATTTTGCGCTATCGGATGCCTGAATGGTCAGTTCGTTAGAAAAAAAATTGCATTGCGCGAGTGGTTGCCGTTAATTCCTTTACCAGAGTGCTCAACCCTGGGAACGGAAGCGTATATACAATCATTCATAGAGAGACTGTTTCGTTGTATCACAAATTTCAAGTGTGGTTCTGCACGAGTTGGATTCGACACTAGGTTAATTTGTAAAGGGGTGTTTAACAGATGTGGTTTCTGAGATTTCCTTCTTATAGACTGGTTTGTCATATCAAGGTAAAAAGAGTTAAATCTGCCCTACTATTTACCCATAACAGGAGGGAGAATAGGTGGATATGTAATATAATGGCCGAGGGATTTTGTTTTATATATCTGGCCTTCTGGTTTAGTTAGGCTGAGAACCTTTCGCTTAGCGCATGGGTTCGTTAGGTGCAAACATGAGCGCAGGTGTTCACGCGCATGCGAAGCGGATGTGTCATTCAGAGATGCCACAATAGAAACCCCAGAGAGAAAATATGACCGCGCGATTTGAATGACGTCATGCATCGGAAGCGTGCGCGGAGGATTTTGGGGGATTTAAAAAAAAGGCAGTTGAGTTGAGTTTGAGCGTCGGAAGAAGACGGTTGACTTTCGGAGCTCGCCGAGGCCTTGTGTCGGGTGCGTACGTGGTGTGGGGACAGACGGAAAAGTCGTTATAGAAAGATAGTGCTTCTCTCTTCCTTATGTCGAAAAAACTTTTAACTCAAAGGTAATAAAAATTTTCGTACCTGAACTAAGAAGTCGTCAAGTGTTTTTCGTTTTTTTGGATTCCTATGTTATCTATATATGTGTGTGAGATGGACATTATGAACGTTCTGCGTACCGGTATCAATATGTTTATTTCACGTATTCATATCTGGCTATGTAACTTTGAGACCTTTCTTCTCAAGGATATTCGCTCAATTTGAAATACAAACTGCTTCTTCCAGGGTTTGAATACGAGTCGTCGAGTCTATTTCCGAAGACAGTCACCAATGAACCACGAATGTTGTCATCTTATGTACAGACTAATAAATGTACAGAAAAACACATCTACTTGATACATACATGGGTACACACACCCAAACACACACTTATTTATAGTTAGGGTAGAATAGACAAAGAATATTCAGTGTTTGGTGTCATTTACTTGATTATGCGATCCCCATGTTATTTGTATCACTTTAAATACTGTTCTTTGGGGCCTGAACGGAGGGGTGATCTTGTTTGGGGGTATTCTAAGAAGGGAGTTCTATTTTATACTTTTGTTGCTTTGTTATATTAGTTTTTCGAAATTTTTATTTATTTTTTTCCATTATGTTTCATTAATTATTTTGTACCCTTTTTATTCATTTATCTATTTATTATTATAATTGTTATTTTACTCTTTTTGGAGTTTTTCACACCAGCGTTAGTTGATGGTTTTCCACTGGAATGTGAGTGACAGCAAGTCTCCTTAATTTCCAGAACTCTTCTCAGTATTCTGGCCGATCTCAACTATGCTGTAGTTTTGATGGATTCCACTCGTCTTTTTATTTCCAAGTCCATCACTACTTTTAGTAATCTTTTGTGGATGGCTCCAAGTGCTCCAATCACAATCGGTGTCACCGTCATCTTCATGTTCCATATTATTTTCAGTTATCTAGCAAAGTCTATGTACTTATCCCTTTTTCACACTTTTTTATTTTCACGCCAGTATTTTTTTTCACACACTTAGTTTCTAATTGTTTCCCATCACTGCATGGTTTTCTAACATTTACATTTGCATGCGGAAGCAAAATCAACAATAACAACGAACGAACACACTTCTTTAGAAAAATATACCACTCACACTTTATTCGAAATGGTTGCAAAAGGGTTACGAAAGGGTTATGTGTGTGAGGTGAGTTGGAGACTGAACAGACAATGCAATATATTGACCCCTAGTTCGTTTGACTTTAGCAGCACTTCTTTCTCGTTCTGCAGGGCTGCCCAATCGTGGGTCCTGCGGGCTCATAGCCCTTTGCTGGGTACTGGTTCTCTCTACAGCATCTTATCTCCAACTAACTGACTCTAAACTAACTGAACTGCCTGTCGCACCGGGTTATATCATTGTTTGACATCCACCCGCTTCCTGTGAGCGTCACATTTGCTCCGAATTCAACACGTCCACAGTCAAGGATATCCCCTGATATCTTCGACCGGATGTACCTGTTCCTTGATCGACGGCTGGGTCAGAGGTCAATATGTTACAATTTCATATAACTATTTATAATGAGCCTTTGTAAATTATAAAAGAGTTATATATAATCCTAACAGGTACAAACAACTCAGCTCAGCGTGGACCTCGGACTAAACGGCTTGAAAAGGTGCACCATATTCCCCTAAGCTCCAGGATGGGAGCCTCACCATTAGATGCAGTTTAGTGTCATTCACAGGAAACTTGTTGATGAGTGGACTTACCTCTCTGCTGTCGTGTTGTCTACTGCCCAAGCCGACAGGACACTATGTCAACTGTATGCCACGGTGACTCTGTGTATAATAAATGATGAAACGAGAAAATCTCTCCTAGTATGTGATACTGCGAAAAAGTCGCAAGCTTAAATAGAAGGTCACGTTAACAATAGATTTCGGCAAGTGGAAAAGAGAATTCATCCTAAAAGAATGCAAAAAACAAAATGTAGACAGAGTAATTAATTTCTGATGGTTCATTTACCACTTGACATATTCAATATTTATTGTTCTCCCTCTCTCTCTCTCTCTCTTTCTGTTTTGTTCCTTTCTCTCACTTTATATATATATATATATATATTGGTAGCGGAAACACATACACACATACACAGACACGTATATATATATATATATATATATATATATATATATAAGTTTGCGAACATATATATATATATATATATATACATGTTCACCAATCACCCATGAGACCGGGGTTCAAGCCCAGTTCGAGTCATACCAAAGGCTAAAATAGGATACTTAATGCCGGCTTGATTATCACTCAGCATTATAAGGTATGTATAAATAGTAATTTGAGGAGGTCTACTACTTGGTGAAGGGGGATACTAGTTATTTCGTCTTGCGGTGGGGGGGGGGTCTTTAATTTATTTTATTTTATATATTTATTTATTTATTTTATTTTATTTTTTGTGTGTGGTGGCATTGGGATATTTACTTGGGCTATTTTGTATGTTTTTTTTCTTCTTCTATACTACTTTAGGGAGACGAGAAACAGTGGGCATTCTAAGCTTTTACAAGACTCTCAGAACCTTTCGCCGTGTATACTAAAACTGAAGATTAAGAACGCGCTTGCGCCACCAGAAAGCATTTTAAATACTGGTTAGTATAATGTCTTTAAGTCGTACTATTTTAAAATAGCAAAAAATTTTTACAAAATTGTATGCTGTTTATTCTTTGTAAAAGGCTGTTTGTGTAGAGTATTTTAAATGTAAAGACAGTCTTACTGTAAACCCAAATTGAATATGACTCCTGGCCCCATGTGTTAGTATACACGGCGAATGATTCTGAAAGTCTTCCAAAAGCTTAGAATGCCGACTGTTTCTCGTCACCCCAAAGTAGTATAGAAGAAAAAAAAACATAAAAAATAGCCGAAGTAAAATTTCCAATGCCACCACAAAAAAAAAAAAAAAATAAATAAAAAAAATGAATAAAATAAAATAAATAAAAGCCCCTCCCCACCAAGGCGAAATAACTAGTATCGCCCTTCTCGAAGCATCGGTCGTCGAGCATAAGATAGACATACAAGAACACAGATACACGCACACCGAAGATATCAAATATCACGATACTGGCAATGGATGGACGCTAGCAACTGTATCTGCATGGAAAAACTATATCAATTCCACGGTAGGAGGGGTAGGAATGCTTATAGGACCAAGAGCGTTAAAAACACTTAATAGCGTTGAGAGAATATAACCTAGGATGATGGCTGCGACGTTTAATGGCAACCCCAGAGCAACAACCATCTCATGCTACAGCCCGACCAATATTAGTGAGGAAACTGAACTAGTCACCTTTACGATGAGCTATCCTCGCGAGTGCGTAGCATACAAAAACACAACGTACTAGTCATTGGCGGAGATATGAATGCCCAAAACGGGAAAAACGGAAACAACAGATACAGGCTTCACAACACATCAAATAGGAATGGACAACATCTAACAGAATTCATGATGGAAAATAGATTAACATGCCTCAATACAAACTATCAAAAAAGGGAGGGAAAACTATGGACCAACAAATACGCGAACAATAGGAAAGCACAGATAGACAGCGTCTTAATAAACAAGAAATGGAAAAACAGCGCGATGAATTGCGAGGCATAATCCTCTTTCGAGGGTGCCTCCTCTGATCAGCGAATAGTCACAGCGAAGATTAGACTAAGCCTACGAAAAAACGCCACGCGAACAGCGACCACCAAACACTATGGCTGGGTCTTTCTTAACAACAGAGATATTAAAGATAAATGCAAATTAGAATTAAGAAACAGATTGAAGACATTACAAGAGAAGACAGGAAAAGATACCCCAAATGACGAATATGAGAATTTCGTCAACGCACACCTAGGGGCGGCAGCGAAGTGTATTCCAACAAAACCTAGAACCAAACATAGAGTCCCATGGGAAACGTTAGCAGTTAGAGAAAAACGTACACACGTGAAAACTGCCTCTAAAAGCTAATGGAAGAACCCAACAAACAGAAATGCCATAAAACAAAAAAGGCACACGATCAATTAACAGGCATATATGTAAAAGAACAGACAGAATACGTACAAAATCAGATTGATAAAATTAGAGATTCGGTGGAAAATATGCAATCTAGGATAGCCTGGCAAACAATAAACGATAAAGTGAGTAGAAGGAAGCGCACAACCAAAGCAAAATTAAAAGCTGCAAACCTACAAGAAAGAATAAAACTATGGAAACAATATTTCGAAAATCTACTAGGAAACCCACTGAAAGTTACGCATGAACTAATCACCACAATTATTAGTAAGCAATTAAACATTAAACTAGGACCGTTCACGCAAGAAGAACTAGACTCTGTTCTTAAAAAAACTTAAAAATAGGAAAGCTGCAGGGCTTGAAGAGATTCCACCTGAAGTATGTTCAGACAATTTGACGACATACTGCTCCGACACTGTAACGCAGTCTAAAACCAAAATCCGAAAGACAAATGGATGAAGGAATGCATCCTCCCCTTCCCTAAAAAGGGTGATTTCGGATTAGCCAAGAACTACCGAGGTATAACCCTTACATCCATAGTAGCAAAAATTTACAATGCCCTACAACGCAACCGAATAGAACCCAAAATCGACAACATCCTTAGGAAAAACCAAAATGGCTTCCGAAGAAATAGATCCACGAACTCATAAATATTGACCATCCGTAGAATCCTTGTAGGCGTACGGGCAAAAAACGTACGGGCGACATTACTATTTGTCGACTTTACCAAAGCCTTCGATTCCATACACAGAGGGAAGATCCAACAAATCCTACTAGCATACGGCATACCAAAGAAACAGTAGCAGCAATAACGATTCTCTATAGAAAAACCTAAGTGAAAGTACGTTCACCATATGGAGACACAGAATACTTCGCCATTGTAGCAGGAGTACTACAAGGGGACACGCTGGCCCCATACCTCTTTATCATTTGTCTAGACTTCGTACTTAGAACATGGATCGATAAAATCAGAGAGAACTGCTTCAAGCTGACAAAGAAAAAAAGCAGAAGGTACCCCGCAAAAACAATTACCAACACCGACTACGCTGATGACATAGCGTTACTAGCAAATACACCCAACCAAGCCGAAACACTACTGCATAGTTTGGAACGAGCCGCCGCAGGCATTGGCCTCCATATCAATGCACACAAAACTGAATACACTGGATTTAATCAAGCAGGCGACATTTCCACACTAGACGGAACCTCTCTGAAACCTACCTAGAAGACAGTGTCTCATCAACCGAAAAAGACATCGACACTCGGCTAACGAAGACATTTACAACAATCGATAAGCTATCAGTCATATTGAAATCAGACCTGACCGAGAAAATGAAATGCAGTTTCTTCCAGGCAGCAATCGTGTCGATACTGCTGTATGGATGCACCGCAATCGTGTCGATACTGCTGTATGGATGCACCACCTGGACGCTGACAAAACGGTTGGAGAAGAAGCTAGACGGCAACAACACAAGAATGTTGCGAGCAATATTAAACAAGTTCTGGAGGCAACACCCCACAAGGCACCAACGATTTGGACACCAGCCTTCCATCACGAAAACTATACAAGTTACACGGGCCAGGCACGTAGGACACTGCTGGAGGAGCAGAGACGAGCTCATAAGTGATGTACTCCTATGGACGACCAGCTAGAACATACATACAGCAGCTATGTGAGGATACGGGATGTAGCCCGGAAGACATGCCGGAGGCGATGAACGATAGGGAAAAGTCGCGAGAGAGGGTCAGAGATATCCGTGTTGGCGGAACGACATGATGATGATGATGATGATAAATAGTAAAGTTAAGCAATTCAGGGAAAAGAGTAGTACCCTCCACTACACCTCTGTGGGGTAGCTTTTGAAAGAGGGAGCCTTTGGGTCACCCTCGACTACTGTCATCAAATATATATATATATATATATATATATATATATGTTTTTTTTCCACGAGTGAGGATTTCGTGTTTTTCCATTAATAAACATAACTGTATAAGCTCAGTCGACTGAGAATGCACTGGCTATATCTCTGCAGATTGGTAAGATCCCCTCAACGCCCGTCCTGGATATGACAATAAACAATCTGATAGTGAGGCTCCAACACTAGAGCTTTGAGTACCCCTTCATCGCCTTGCACCCAGGTCCACGGTGGCCCGTGTTTCTGTGGTGTAATGGTTAAAGCGCTGGACAACGGAACCGTAGAACGTGAGTTCGATATCCAGTCCCGCTATTACATTCTCTTTCTGGCAAATAGCCTTGGGAAAGGTATGAACCCCCTTATCCTACCATAAAAAGTCCTACCATTGTACTTCTAAAAATGTGGATTTGGCATTGAATAACCCAAGAAGGTTCATATATCATTAAAAAACAAACAGATCATTTAAAGATAACATTACCTACAAAGTGTTCACTCACAAAAGGTGTATCTATAAACATTTAAGTGTGTACAAACAAATGACTGTTGTTAAATTAAACTTTTAGGGTGGCATAGCAATGCTTGAAATAATTTAACACTTTTCAAAGAAATAAATAAAAATAAATTGAATTATCCTTTATAGAAATACTTGAAACTACCTACCAGTGCGTAAAAGAAAAAACTCAGGCTCGTTTAAATTTTGATTTTGAATTATTTCCAAATCATATATCTTTAATATATATGTATTAAAACGATTTGGAATTAGATAATCTACAATAGATTGTATCCCATAAACCCCAACAATATGAAATCATAATTTTAATATATATGTATATAGAGGATTTGACATTGAATTAACCTACAATGGCTGATATGCCATAAAACCCTATCAAACCAAATCATATATATTCAATACATATGTATAAAGAGGATTTTGCATTTAATAACCTACAATGGCTGACATGCTATAAAACCCAACCAAACCCAACCAAATCATATATATCTAATGTATATGTATAAAGAGGATTTGGCAATAAATAACCTACTATGGTTGATATGCCATCAAATCCAATCAAACCAAATCGTATATATTTAATATATATGTTTAAAGATGACTTGGAATAAGATAACCTACAATGGCTGATATAACATAAAACCAAAACAAACCATATATATATATTCAGTACATATGTACGTGGTGTATTCAATAAGTCTCCAGACGTTTTTTGTACAGGCATGTAATATTGTCGTAGACTCGTGAAAATTCACTATGTTATCGCAGTATATCTTAGAAGATGACTCACCAATTGTTATGATTTCAGGTGAAAATGAACAGCTACAGCAGCAATTGGAATACACCCTACTAATGCCTGATTGTCGCAGCTGGTGAATTTCAAAAATGCACTGGACTTTACAAGAACGATATGCTATAAAATTCTGTTTTAAACTTGGAAAAAAATGCCACAGAAACCTATGGAATGGTTCCGACTGCTTTTTGACCATCTTGCATGAATCGAGCATCAGTTTTTAAGTGAAATAAGAGATCCAAGGAAGGCAGGGAGTCTGTGAGGGATGATGAGAGGTGTGGGAGGAGTAAGGAAGTCAATACACCAGAGTTGATTAGCCAAAGGGTTAGGGTTACGGTTACTATGTTGAGGTTTTAAGGGAGTTCAGAAAGAGACTCTGTTGGAAGAGGCCAGCACTTTTCAAATCGGGTCAGTGGTATTTCCACCAGGACAATGCAACAGTCCACATTTCCATTCTTGTCACAGACTATTTGACCAAGGTGGGCATCAACACAGTTCCTCAGCCTCCCTATAGTCTAGACCTTGCTCCCTGTGACTTTTGGTTATTCCTAAGCTCGCAGGCTGTCGTTGTGAGACAATGGAGGAGATGAAAGAGGCTGGGACGAAGGTCATTGACACGTTCACACGAGAGGACATCCATGGGGCTTTGCAGAAGTTGTTCTAACGGTGCAACAAGTGCACTGCAGCCAGAGGTGATTACTTTGAAGGGGACTAGAGTTTCATGTGTGTACTATCAATAAAAGTAACCATACGAAAAAAAGTCTGGGAACTTATTTAATGATCCTCGTAAAAGATGATTTGCCACTAAATAACCTACAGTGGTTGATATGCCATAAAACCCAAACAAACCAAATCATATATATTTAATATATCTGTATAAAGAGGATTTCACATCAAATAACTTAAAAGGGTTGATATGCCATAAACCTGACCCAACCCAACACTTCGTAACTTTTCAAAACAGTAGAGTTTATGAGAGAAAACACCTTTCTTACTTTTCTCTACATGAAACTTAAAATAACGGACTTTGTGTTCATAATTTGATATTTTCCTTGCTTGTATACCAGCTATACAGTTGTTGAGTATATCTTTCCTCTCTCTATATATATATTTTATTCCAGGTAATATTTATATTTTTATGAGTTCTCCATTAGGATTTTAGAGTCTCTACCTAGATGTGTCTATCTTAACCCCTGTATCAACTAGATTTATATGTGTCTGAATAATAATAATAATAATAATAATAATAATAATGAAAGATTGTGAAAAGAAGGATAAGTACGTCGACCTTGCTAGGGATTTGAAAAAAATACGGAACATGCTGGTGACAATTTTACCAAGTGTAATTGGTGCGTATGGAACAGTAACTAAAGGATTACTTAAGGGACTGGAGGACTTGGAAGTTGGAGGGCGAGTGGAGACCATCTTAACTTCTACATTATTGGGAACGGTCAGAATACTAAGAAGAGTCCTGGAGATTTGCTGTCACTCAAACTCCAGTGAAAGACCATTAGCTAAAGGTGATGGGAAAAACTCTAATGAGTATAATAATAATAATATCTCGGCATAATAACCAGACTTTGTTATAGTCAAGAAAAAAGAGTACCAATCCAATAGTGGCTTTGAGGGATTTTCCCGTTTCATCATGTATTATACACAGAGTCAGAGTGGCATACAGTTGACATACAGCCCTGTCGGCTTGGGCTGTAGACTACGAAACACCATAGAGGTAAGTCCACACATCAACGAGGTCCACGCTGAGCTGAGTTGTTAGTACCTGTTAGGATTATATTGAACTCTTTTATAATTTACAATGGATAATCATAGTTAGTTATGTGAAACCAAACAGTGATGGGAAACAATTAGAAACTAAGTGTGTGAAAACAAATGAATAATATTAAATAGAATTACTCATGTTAGAGAGAAATACTTGAAGCCATTCAACTGAGTCCATACAGATGATTTATTTTAAAAGGAACTGTTGATATTAAAAGCAACACTTGAAACCCTTCATGTCACATGAGAGCGTGTAATTGTTATCGTCGTAGGAAATGGACACGGTGACTCGAGTTCAAATCCTGGACGAGACTGATTGCATTTCACATAGCACTAATACCCTTGGGAAAGGTATGAATCCAATTATTCTCCCTCCAGCTATGGGTAAATAGTAGGACAGACTAGGTTCTTCAGCCTTGGTGAGGCAACTAGTCTAGGAGAAGGAAAACTCTGAATTCAAACCTGTCAAACTCTGCTAAAAAATTGACCTTGTGTCATATCCTTCCCGAGCGGAGGGGTTGGTAAATAGGATTAACGCACACATGCAACGTGAAAATTCTCAGGCACAAATCCTTGAATTAAAACGAACAATCCAATCAAAACAATCGCCACTATCAAAATCAAAACAATCGTTCCCATCAAACGATTATAATCTTCCTGATGAAATTAAAAGCTCTAAATCACGTGTGGAAGAAAAATAAATAATTTAGAAAATAAATGTTATAGTGGACACCAATTCATTTTAGAATATATATATATATATATATATACCTAACTTCTATTCACGTGTAGGACACAACTGAATGGCAGTTTAAAGCAGAGTGGCGTACCAAAAGTAAAAAGCAGTCTGCTCTACTATTAATCCATTGCTATTAGTGTTGCAGAGGATTTGAATTTGGTTCAACGAATTTTATTTCCTACGACAGATATCATTACACCATAAGTACCTTCTTCTTCTTCTTCTTCTTCTTCTTCTTCTTCTTCTTCTTCTTCTTTATATTTATATTTATGTATTCATGAAGGAAGTAAATGATGGAAAATAATCCGACAGTGTGGAGAGAAATCTTGAAAAACAAGGTAATCCAAAGTGAAGAATTTATTATGAAAGTAAGTTGACGTTATAGCTCCACTTGTTTTTCATCATCACCAAACATAGTCACATGCTATTTTTTAGAAATATGAACGCTGTCTAATTGATATGATGATAAACGCCGTGCCTGCCTTTCTCTGTATATAAAATACCCTACTTTGTTTTGTTTTCGCATTTCGTTAAGCATCCTTTGGTATTCATACAACACTTCATAACATCTTTTCTTAGTCCTGATAATGGTTCATTGAAACCGAAACCTTATTACGTCGACTTTCTTTCGTATTAGGATCTTCACCATGGTTTACTTGGTTTTTCAATATTTCACTCAATAAATTCTGGATATATATATATATATATATATATATATATATATATATATATCACGAATCTAATTCCGAAAATGTAAATTATTTACTGGATTGCACACGCCACTAAAAGCAATACAATAGAAAGTCAGAATAGCCGGATAATTTTAACTAGATAATTATTATCAAGGAATCAAATCTATGTATTTCAAAAATTGATACTATTGTTAACGGAATTTAAGAGACGTGCAACATTCACCTCCATAGAAATTATCAATAACAATTCGCCTGAAAATATTATTGAGATAATTAAAATACACAAATATAAACGCCAAAAATATATCCAAACGCTGATCCCAGATTATTTTAATATGAAACTGAATTATCCAAAATACGCCGGTTTGAAATTAGCAGGGCTAACACATAAAGACCTAAATAAACAAACGCATCAGTCAATTATTTGACTTAAAGGGTTACGGCTATCCATGCTTAACTTTTATCTTTCAAGTTGAGAGCTCATTGTCAGGTGTTTACTGGAGGAGATATCTTATAAATGGTCAGTTTAGGATATTTGAATACTCCGTCCTGCCAGATAATCTTTTATTTAACAAATTAATATATTATATGACCGGTAATTTTTCGTCACTTTTTGCTGCATATCAATTGTTTGTTTTGGTTGTTTGGCTTTTATGACATATCACTACATGTAGGTTATTTAATGCCAAACCCATTTTTATACAAATAATCTGTTCTATTTCAAGCAATTCTGTTTAGCATGAGTACTCAGTTTAATTGTCTTAAACATTTCTATTTCAAGCTATTCCGTTTAGTCAAACAGTTATAATTAAATCAATTCAGTTTAGTTAAGCATAGGTTTTGTTTACATACACTTGAATATCAAAAGAATTCTATATTAAATGATTCAGTTTAGCGTTAAGTACAGTTTCAATGTCAAACCGAGTCATTTCAAACAATTCAGTTTCGCATAAGTACGCAGTTTAAATGTAAGTACACATTTTAATTATCAAAAACATTTCTCTTTCAAGCTATTCAGCCCAGCCAAAGAGTTGCAATTCAAACAATTCAGTTTGCATAAGTTTGCAGTTTTGTTCTATTTAGGACCCTATCAGGTGCTACTACTCCCGACCAGGGTAGACCTGGGAGCAATGGCAATTAAGAGGTGCACTGCATTCCCTAAGGCTCCAGCATCACTGGAACCTCATCATTATATTGGTGTCTTTTCCAGGAAAGTCGTTCGCTGGGTTCTTGCCTCTTTGCAGGGGGTGCAGTCGACGTATTCAAAAGCCCTAGACGACTGGGCAATGATATCAATTGTATTAAAATCAATTTCTAAAACTATTCAAAAATCTTTTCTTCATCTTAGTCTTTTCTTGACAAAAAATATTTCCTTCATCGATGTATTTTCTAAAGAATTTTTTTCCTGACCAGACTTATTAAAAACAATTAGAAAATAAATGAGATCCAAGTAACATTCTTAGGTAATGTTTTAATTTTGTTGATCTTTCTCTCACTCTCTCTGTCTCTCTGTCTCGCACTCACTCTTTTTCTGTCTCTAGATATTCATCATCATTATCATCATCACAGTTATTATCAAGTACTGCTTACATGAGTTCCTTTGGCTCTCTCTCTTTCTCTCTCTCTCGTAATCCATCACTATCGTCCATAATTTATTGCAGGTCCTCTAGACTGCATCCGTCTATGTGCAGAAATGCATTTGAGAACCCCTGGGTTTCTCCTGCGGTATCCAGAATGGTCTTTTATGATTAGCGTGAAGGGAGGTAAGGAGCTGTACAGCTGCTGATTTGGGGAGTGTTGCTTCCAGGATTTGCTCAATACAGCACGCTCCATCATTGTCTAGTTACTATCTATTTTTCTCAAAGTGCTTAATTAAAGTCCAAGTGGTGCAGCTATACAATAGTACTGATATAGCTACGACTGGGAAGAGTTCCTGTTTTATTTCATTGGAGATAAGATTTTCATATGGTCAATAAAATGTAATGAGCAGTTCTTGATTTTCCAAGGCGTATTTGGACATTACTACGAATACATGTGATATTGATACTGGGATATATATATATATATATATATATATATATATATATATATATATATATATATATATATATATATATATAACAACGAAGACAAATATAATGAGCTTCAAAATTATTTACCTTGCCATTTAACACTTCTAGCCTCTTTTCCATTTTTCGATTATCGCTGAAGCGCTGTTTTGGAGTTGGTTTGAGCTGTGATCTTTCTTACACACACACACACACACACACACACGCACACACACACACACATATATATATAAATAAAGTTGCCGACGTTAGTCAAGGGTGACATAAAGGCTCCTTTTTCAATAGCTACAACACCGAAGTGTAGGGAAGGGCGTAATTCAGCTCCCTGATGTGCTCCACTTTACCCTTGATCCTCATGTTATAATGCTAAGTGTCAAGCAAGGTGGTATCAAGTACCATTTATGTGTGTTTGGTATATATATATATATCATCTTTTGAATTATATATATATATATATATAATTTTTAATATCACAGATGATGTTCTCTATTAAGGTTTAAACTTCGTCCAATTTTATTCCAAATTGGCAGCATCCGAATGGCTATTTGCTGTCATTGGTCATTTTCAAGTTTATAATGAAAATGATAATTTTCTTCAAAACAAACATTTAAGAAGGAAAACAAAATCAATAAAAAAAAAAAAACGTTTGAAAGAACCTTGTCTTTGGTGTTCAGTTTAATATTATAATAGACCGGACTTCTTTGGCTTTCGATCACATTTTAGAAATCATAGATCATTGTAATCACCGTTTTCCGTGCCCGGTCGGCTGGGATTGTAGAATACGCCAACTTCATGTCCGCAGAGGTTTTAGACGCCTGCAACGTGTGTTCTGGATATAGCAATAAGCTACATCTGATGGGGAGGTTTCATTCCTGGATTTTTGAGAAATGTCGAGTACTATTTTATTGAAGGAGGTGCCCTCGTGATATAATGGTTAAAGCGATGGACTGCGGAATCGTAGTAAGCGAGTTCGTACTCCAGTCGCGCTATTACATTCACTTTCGGGCAAATACCCTTGGGAAAGGTATGAATCCCCTTATCCTCCCAGCTATGGGTTAAATAGCACCACTAATGTTCTTCTAGGAGAATAGCTTTGGCATTAAATAACCTACAAAGGTTGATATGCCATTAAATAAACGAAACCAAACCGAAACCATTTCATTGAAATTGCTCCAGAATCCTCTCTCACTTAGAGTGAGAGCATCTGGTAGGATGTCATCTGTTGTTCACACAGAGATATTTAATCGTTTTCTCTACTTGATACCGTTTAATTGTTTCCAAAGAAATAACTATGTTAATTTGAATTATTACTATTACATAGCAATACTTAGAACCATTTAACGAATACTTTGAACCAAGCAGACGAATTAATGATGTCGAATAGAAACATTTTTGTTAAATGGTAACCCTTTGACTGTATGTAAAAGTCGCTCATAGACAGGCCTAGTGAGTATGGAGCTTGGTAAACTTAGACAATACAAAGTTTCGCTTAAATAATATGGGCATCATACTCTTTTGTTAAATCATCTCTGAGTCATCAAGACTACCCTCTCTAACCACACTGTCATATGTTGACCATATTAGCGAGAAACTGACCATTGCAAAGCTCCGTTGACTATATCCCTAAGTTATCATAACTGATATATATATATATATACATATATATATATATACTCTATCTCTATGATTGACCGCTATTTATCAAAATAGCAAACTATATTATCGATATTGATAAACCTATCTGTCTTCCACTCTATGTATACATATGAGGCAACTCATATCATTCTTAAAATATTTGAAAAGTATATTAAAACAAAACATTTGCCTCAGATAAAATAGATAGCGGGCTTGCCAGTTTAAAACTAAGTTGAAATACGTTAACATTTTTATTTTACTTTGAGTGGAAACAAATATGGATTGCCTATTCAAAAATTAGGGAGTTTATATTGGTGCTTCCTTTTTATACCACCTGTAAAAAACATTTTGATGCACATGTCAAAGTACTCTTTGATTTTCTGTTTTGGAGGTTGGTTTGGCAAATGCTGAGTATCTGTTTGACTATTCGCAGTAGCGATTGGTATTTTTTAAATTTCTGACTGGGTCATTTTCATGTTAGATTATATTTTTTTAATTCAATCTTGTTATGAATGATATATCTGACCCCCAGATCGATAGATTTTCTTTTGAAGTAGTACTTTTAAACATCTTAAGATACTGGTCATTTCAAGTGAGGAAAATGAATTTACTTTTGGGCAAAAAAACGTGATAAACTAAAACAAAGCTCATAATGGAAAATAGACTATTTGTCTGTAACGGTGGTTTGACCACAGAACAAGGATACTAATGAAACGAAAAAAAAAAAATGAATTAGAAACCTTTAGAGATAGGCAGTAAGCAAGAATAGACGTCAAAGAATAACCGATTCGGAAAGAATTCCCCCTACATAGAATAAAGTTTGCCTCAAGATTTTAACTAAGGGCTAAAATCTCTCTCTCTCTCTCTCTCTCTCTCTCTCTCTGTTATATAGTCATCTACATCATCATTCAGCATCACAACGACACAACATCAAAGACAGAGGCATGAAGGATAACGCAGGAAGGAAAACGCCGGAAGACTTCTTTAACAAAATATATACCTCTCACTTTATTGCAAGATTTCGAAAGGGTTGTTCAAAGGTTTGCATGTGAGAGGGTGCTGGAGACCGAATATAAACTTCATATTTTGACCCCACTGTTATGACCGTAACGTTGTGTCTTGTTCTCCTGATGTTGGGGTCCACTCCATCGGGGGGTTTCCGAGGGCCCCCTCGGTCGGGTGTGGCCTTCCCTACTACATCTGGTCTCTAACTCTCCGGGAGTCTGCTGGCAACTGCTTGGCACCCCAAACTCAACTGAGTTAAATAATAATTCAACGCCCACACGATCGCCTACTGGATCTTTGAAATCGAATGTTTAATCGTCATCAAGCGGAAATAACTGTAATGCAGTTCAGAGGTTACTCTCTTCCGGTGCATCACTGTAGTGGCACAATGGAACCTTCACCTTGTCCCACCTCATAAGCCTTAATCCGCCCACGCGATCTCTTTCGATTACTGGCCATTGGAATGTGTTACTTCCTTCCGGTGTATCACCTTGGAATAGCATTTTTGGGCTGGGTTGAAGGGTCAAAACATAACAATCATCCGTAAATTATTTTTCAAAATTCCACATGTGGAATTTTCTTCACGTTCGTCTCCACCACTCTCACACATATTTTACAGAATAATTTACAAGGACAATAAACGGCTGAAAACACAAAAAAAAATTACTTGAACCACAGCAAACAAAATGTTACTTAGAAGGCGGCCTTCTCCCTATGTAACACTTGCCCGGCTAATTATTATCTAAATTTCTCTTACTATCTTTGCGTGGTTGGCCATCTTGACATGTGTGCATCAAGGTACCATACAGATGCATTTTTTATCTTCTCAACACAACGGGCCCTCCATAATTCCTTGAAGTAATTTCAAAACCCTAAAAAGGACCATACTCTGGTCCCATATCCTTGTCACAAACTTAGTGACCCTGATCATTCCAGCAATACATTTTGCCTGGATTCCTCGTGACCACACTCCAGTTCTTTGCTCAATAGGTTCCTTCCTGGAGGAAACCAGAGAATTTTATAAACTAAAACAATATCTTCAAGGCCCAAAGCATTCCACAAAAATCCACAAACATCATGGCCCAAAACAAAGTATCACAATACATCCGAATGTATCCCAATCTGGCACCCATGCTGTAAACCACCTAAAATAGTCCACGCAAAATACTAATTAGCAATGTGTTACCCATTTTTTTTCATTAAGTTTCTGTTTCCATGCACATTGGTTTGCAAGCCCCTGAGGAAACATGTTTTACTGATCAAACCCGCGCCGGGTTTCTTTTTAATTTAATCAGGAACACTCGTGGCTACCAATATATGGGCACCTCGCCTTTCCCAGATTCGTTTCACTTTGCCAAATCACACACGAATCCAAACATCATCGTGACTGAAAGACATAGACATCATCCATAAAATTTTGGAGTAGGCCACCCATTTTTTCTTTTATTCCATCCTCGGAACTCCAAACTAAAAAAAATTAGAAGCCTCCATAGGCCTTTGCAACTTCATGGGCCGGCGAATTCTTCGATAGAATTACTTCCTTTGCCGTCTACCCTACAACAATCTGCACCAATTGGATGAATGTCTGTCCTATTCTCGCGTCAGCCACCGATTCCTCAAAACAGAACCCCCGCCCCCAAAATATTTCCTATTCCACGAAAACCCCATATTCTAAAAAAAAATTTTTTAGAATCAGTATAATTGCAAATATTAGTAAACCTAGTATCAAATCCTCTATTAATGGTTTTCGTCAAATTTCATAATATGAACAGGAAAAAAAATTTCTAATGTTGCCTTTAAACTCAAACAAACTCAAAAAGTTTCACTTTACAACAAGTCAAAACAATATTACAATCACAGTTCAAAAATGTTCAGTTTTCTTTTCTTCCTTTTTTTCAATCTATGTAGTAATGTACTGTCTATATTACTAAAAAATGTCTGTTCTTTCTTTCTTTTTTTTATATGCTGTGTTCAACAATGTTCAAGTTTCTTCTCTTTCTTTTTTTTTCTTTCCGTCTTTTTTCTATTGTCCTGTACGTTTTTGTTTTCGTTTTCATTTTCTTTTTACTTTTTTTTTCATTTTTTTTCATAATAAATTGCTCATTCAATGCCCCTTTTTTCAACCTTATATCTACCTCTCTGTCTTTACCTTAACACGATAACTATAGGTTCGCTTCCCAGTTTATTCAATTTCAGTCTATAGTACCATAAATTAAGCCTGATTTATAATACAACTTTTTCAATAGCTTACGAGCATCCTTCTCCTTCTTTTTTTTTTCACAAAATATCCCGTTTTTTTTAAACAACCCAAACTTTTATAAATTCTGCCAACATTTCCCAATTCAAAATATTTCCGAATCTGCGAATCTTCGCCACACTTGGTTCTGTCAAAATTTTGCGCATCTCTTAATTACATCCAAAACCCTGTTTCAAAATATCCTCCCCAATAACAATCTCAAAGCTTCACTCCAGGGGGAACTCACAAAATACCTGTCTGCCTCGTCAGACACAAAAAACATCTGTCTCTTAGTTACTCTGCCTCCACGGCAAGACCGTTTTCAAGCCAATACCTATGTCTTCAATAATTGATATCAACAATTTCCACAGCAAAACAACCGGCCTGATTCTATCAGCGTCGAAAATATTGATTCTCCCAACTTCATAAATATCGAAAAAGTATATGCACATTATTCAGACAAACCATCAATGTGCGAAATTCTTGGACAATTCCATTGATGCTCCCAAGATTCCATCTCTCGGATTAATATTCTCATTTCCAATCCACAAGGTTCAAACATGAAAACTTGCCCAAAAGATCTTAACTACAGATATGCGGGATTCCAATTATTGGACTGAAATTCTTATTTTCAATCACCACTTGTCTGGACCAATGATAAGCTACAACGAATTTTTTACTCACAAAGACCTATTTGTGATAAAAAAAATCCCCATTCATAAAGTTTATTATTTACGATAAGCTGTCTATAAAAAAAACGGACAATAACTGTCCCATAGCCATCTTTGTTCCCTTCTTTTTTCCTCCCTCACTTCGATACAATATTACACATAGCAGTAATTTCAATTTTTATCTAGGGACAACACATTTTTAAAAAAATATTTCAAATTCTAAGCTTCTAGAAAGGCCCTTGTCATTACAACTAATCTTTCACAATTATAATCAATTTAAATAACAGAGAGAGATAGAAGTTACATGTATGAGCAATCCACTTACATTTCCTGTTTTTTTTTCTTTCTTTTCTCTTTTCAGTTGCTGGTTTGTTCTTGTTTCTTGTTTTCTTTTTTCTTCTTCTTCTTCTTTTCTTCCAGCACGTTGCATTGTTTTCTTCTTTTCTTTCCGTTCTTTCCGCGCCGGTCCATTCCTTTTATTGTTGATGGTTTGTTCTTGTTTTTATTTCTTTTTACTTCTTTCAATTCCAGCATTTTTCTTTGTCCCTCTTCGTTGATGTCGTGTTGTGATGCTTAAAATTGTCGTTTACGGTAACCAGGTTCGTTTTGAATCCTTGAAGAACTCTACTGGCACATGCACCAAATTAATATATGTTGCATACATATATATACTGGATACATACCGACGCAATGATAACGGACGCATGATAAACGACAGACGCACGAATAAAGGACGCATGGAGAAAGGAAACAGGAAGAAAGACACAAAAAGACTTCTTTAGAAAAATATACCCTTCTCACTTTATTGCAAGATTTCGAAAGGGTTGTTCAAAGGTTTGCATGTGAGAGGGTGCTGGAGACCGAACATAAACTTCATATTTTGACCCCACTGTTATGACCGTAACGTTGTGTCTTGTTCTCCTGATGTTGGGGTCCACTCCATCGGGGGGTTTCCGAGGGCCCCCTCGGTCGGGTGTGGCCTTCCCTACCACATCTGGTCTCTAACTCTCTGGGAGTCTGCTGGCAACTGCTTGGGACCCCAAACTCAACTGAGTTAAAAAAAATAATTCAACGCCCACACGATCGCCTACTGGATCTTTGAAATCGAATGTTTAATCGTCATCAAGCGGAAATAACTGTAATGCAGTTCAGAGGTTACTCTCTTCCGGTGCATCACTGTAGTGGCACAATGGAACCTTCACCTTGTCCCACCTCATAAGCCTTAATCCGCCCACGCGATCTCTTTCGATTACTGGCCATTGGAATGTGTCACTTCCTTCCGGTGTATCACCTTGGAATAGCATTTTTGGGCTGGGTTGAAGGGTCAAAACATAACATATCTCTCACTCTCTATCTATCTCCTAATTAGTCACCAAAATAAATAGGGTTTGGGTTCGCCTTGTTTGTTTACTAGATGAGCCAGGGCTGAGCGCCCTCCTCGAAAAGAGCCGGTATTTTGTTTCGATTTTTACAACAAAGCTTGAGGCGGAAATCAGAAAAAAAAGGCTTTTACTCAAACCCGGGATTGAAAACGACGGCAAAAAAAAGAAGTGGTTAATAACACCATTTCGGTATTCGTTCCGGTATATGATTTTCCGTTTCGTTATTCTCTCTCGATAATACCGTTTGTGTTATTTCTGCTATATATATGCGTAGGAAATATTTGTAGTGTAATGATTATCGTCGCATGAAATAGGCCCGACGCCATGAGTTCAAATCCTGGACGACTTTGATTGCATTTCTACAAAGAACAAATACCCTTGGGGAAAGGTATGAACTTAATCACCCTCTATCTATGGGCAAATAATTGGGAAGATAAGGTTAGTCGGCCTTGGTTAGGCAACCAGTCTCGGAGAAGGAAATCTCTGAGTCTAAGCCTGTTAAATTCCGCTTTAAAATTGACCGTGTGTTACAACCTACCTGTGAACAGGGGTTGGTTGATACATACGTCAGAGTAGGAATAACTCCAGAACGGTAGAAATTAAATTGTTAAAAAAAAAACAACAAAGGAATAATACCATTCTTAATAATGACTTAAACAGAGATTTATGTATCCAAAACAGAATTTATCTAATGATTTTTACAATGATCCAAAACGGGTTTCTGTTAGGTTTTTCGTAAACTAGAACATAATTTAAGTTCATATAATCTTCCTTGTCTATTCTTATTTTCGTCTGGTCATAACGAACTAATTTCGCCAATGCATGCCCTAAAATATGTCTCTTTATCTTTCAAGTTAATTCTTGTGTCCTAATACTACACACTCGGCCATTTTCTCTCTACTTCACTTCAAACCAAGAAACATTGAAAATTGGCCCTAATGGGATTTTATTCATGGATTCAATGTCGGTTAATTATCTACAAAATGGATAAGATGAGCGGAAGTGCACTGTGTAACTAAGCTTCTGCCGATCGAAGACCAACTATTGACTAATCAACCTGATCTAATCCAGATCTTTTAAAACAGGCAGATTACAGGGTGAAGCCTATTTCAGTTTCGTGTAATTAACTGCGAGCCTTTTATTTACCAGTTCGCTCGAAATGTACAATATCCAAGCATATATTCACCCCAACGTGAGGTAGTAAGTAAAGTAAAGTTGGCGACCATAGACGGTGATCTGAAGGCTCCTTTTTCAATAGCTACTACACCAAGGTGTAGGGGAGGGCGCTACTCCATTCCCTGGATTGCTTCACTTTAACCTTGATTCTTACTTTATAATTCTGAGTGTTAAGCAAGGTGGCATCAAGTACCACATCTGAGTCTTTGATATGACTAGACCTGGGATTGATCCCCAGTCTCACGGGCCATTGGCGAACACTCTACTTAATAGACCAATGGTCTGGCACGTTAGATACTGGAGCAAAAAATAAAGGAAAAACTAATAAAAAATTGAAATTTGACCATATGCTATATGTACAACCCAGAATCTCTCCTAGAGAATGAGACGCGCACACTCTTCTGGAAATTTTAAATTCAAAAGGATAATCTAATCTTAGCCAGACTACCAGACCCAGTGATTGTCAACAACAACAACAACAACACCAAATAGAACTAGCCGATTTGCTGTCTTTGCTCTCCAAGCTGACCACATATTAAAATTGAAAAAAAAGCGATAAGTACCTGGACTTTGATTGTAAATTGAAAAAAAAACATGTGGAATATGGAAATGATAGTGATAACAATTGTAACTGAACTAAAAGAGTTGGGAATCTGAAAAAAAGTGGGGACCATCAAATCTACAGCATTATTGAGATCGACCAGAATACTGAGAAGAGTCCTGCTAACTTGAGGAGACTTGTTATCACTCAAACTCCAATGATATACGATCAACTAGTGCCCGTGTGAAAAACTCTCAAAATATAATAATAATAATAATAATAATAATAATAATAATAATAATAATAATAATAATAATTATACCGAACAACACGACAGACGATAGAATGACAATAACTAGAAAACAAAAATGGGAAAAAAAACATCTCTATGACCGCATTAAACGACGAATAAACACCATCTTACTCGAGAAAACCTGGACCTGGCTAAGAAAAGGTAACCTTAAAAGAGAAACGGAATCTCTACTAATACCAACACAGGATAACGCCATAAGAATCAATCATATCAAAGCGAGAATAGACAAGGATCAACAAAATAGCAAATTTAGACTATGCGATGACAGAGACGAAACGATCAATCACATAATAAGCGAATGCAGCAAATTAGCACAGAGGGAGTATACGGCGAGACACGACTGGGTCGGCAAGGTGATCCACGGGGAGGTGTGTAAGAAAGTTAAATTTGACCACACTAACAAATGGTATATGCACAACCCGACACCTCTCCTAGAAAATGACACAGATAAAATCCTATCGATTTGACATACAAACGGATCAGCTAATCTCGGCTAGAAGATCAGACCATATAATAATTAACCAAAAAAAAAAAAAAAAAAAGAAGAGAATTTGCAAAATTGTCGGCTTTTCTGTCGCAGCTGAACACAGAATAAAATCTCTTCTGATTTTGAAAGAATGTCAAAAGAAGGATAAGTACTTTGACCTTGCTAGAGAATTGAAAAAGATGTGGAACAGGAAAGTGACGATTGTGCCAATCGGGATAGGTGTTTTTAGCACTATAACTAAAGGATTATTAAAAGGTCTGGAATACTTTGAAGTTGGCGGACAGGTAGAGACTATGCAAATGACAGCATTACTGAGAACGGCCACAATACCGAGAAGATTCCTGAAGACTTGAGGAGACTTACTGTCACTCAAACTGCAGTGGAAAACCATCAGCTAATACTGATGGGAAAAACTCTAAAGGAGTAAATAATGATAATAATAATAGAACTTGCCGAACTGAGTCTAGGCAGATAACAGAGTAAAACTGAAAGAAAGCTAAAAGAAATATAAGTACCTAGACCTTGCTTGGGAACAGAAAAACCGTGGACCATGAAGGGGACGGTGATAGCACTATTAATTGTCATTCTTGATGCAATCACCAAAGGATTTGGTACAGAGACTGAAGGACCTGGCAATAAGAGGACGAGTATAGACCATCCAAACTGCAGCATTGCTAGGATCGGTCAGAATACTGGAAAGAGTCCTTGAGACTTGAGGAGACTTGCTGTCACCCAGAATCTAGTGAAAAACCATCAGCTAACGCTGGTGTTAAAAACTCACAAAATAATAATAATAATAATACGAGACCTACAAATACTTAGGATTTTTGGGGGCTGACAAAATTCAAAAAGAATATCTCCGGAGAACTAGAAAACTACTCGAAACAAAGCTCTCCAGCAGAAACCTTATCAAAGGAATTAATACTTGAGCTGAACCATCATTAGATACTCGGGACCCTTTCTCAAGTGGACCAGAGAGGAACTTAGACAAACGGACCAAAGAACTAGAAAACTAATGACCATGCACAAGGCATTACATCCCAAAGACGACGTTGACAGACTATATTACCAAGAAAAGAGGCAGGAAAAGGACTTACCAGCATCGAAGACAGCGTTGACACATCCATACAACGACTGGAAGACTACATAGAAAAACACAAAAGAGGACTGATTATGGCCATCAGAAACAATACTGACAACACGATAGATAACATAATGACAAAAACTAGAAAACAGAAATGGGAAGGAAAACAACTCCATGGTCGTTTTAAAAGACTAAAAACTCTAATGAGTAAATAAGAATATAATAAAAGGTGAAAGACGACTCTCTAACTCGTATGTTAGTGGATCCTCTTTCTACTTTTATAATTGTTATAGCGTTGATGCATCGATACAACGACTAGAAGACTTCATAAAAAAAAAAACATGGAAGGAGGCAGATTTAAGTGATCAGAAACATTATAAACAGCACAAGCTTAAAAAGAACTAAAATAACCAGAAATAAAAAAAAAAGTGAAGAAAAACAATTATATGGGCATTTCAAGCGACAAACAAGCGAAATCTCTTATAAGAACACACGGGCATGCTTAAAAAAAGGGAAATCTTAAGAGATAAACTAAAGCTCTTCTGATTGCAGCAGAAAACACTGCAGTAAGAAATAACAATGTCAAAGCAAGAACAGACAAGAGGTAACAAAATAGCCGTTGAAGATTATGCAGTGATAGAGATGAATCTATCACTCAAATACGCGGATGCAGAGTGTTAGTGAAAAAAGGGTATAAGACTGGACACAACTGGATGGGGAAAGTGACCCACTGCGGATCGTGCAAGAAGTTTAAATTTGACCATACGAACAAATGCTACATGCACGACCCAGAATCCTTCCTGGAAAATGAGGCACACAAAATCCTCTGGGATTTCGTGATCCTATTTACCCAACCCCTCCGCTCGGGCAGGATATGACACAAGGTCAATTTTAAGCGGAGTTTAACAGGTTTGAATTCAGAGTTTTCCTTCTCCTAGACTAGTTGCCTCACCAAGGCTGAAGAACCTAGTCTGCCCTACTATTTACCCATAGCTGGAGGGAGAATAGCTGGGATTTCGTGATAAAAAAGGATCATGCAGTCTTGGCCAGACAATCAGACCTAGTGATTGCCAACAAAAAAAAAAAGAGAGTACCTGCCGAATTGTTGACTTTACCGTTCCGGCTGACCGCAGGTTAAAACTGAAAGGAAACGCAAATAAAGATAAGTACCTTGCTAGAGAACAGAAAAAAAAAAAAAACAACTTTTGAACATTGAAGTGACGGTAGTATTAATTGTAACTAGTACGCTCGGTACTGTCGACAAAGGATTAGAACAGGGATGAGATGACTTGGAAATAAGAAGGCGAGTAGAGACCATCCAAATCACAGCATTGTTGGGATCAGCCAGAATACTAAGAAGAGTCCTGGAAACTAGAGGAGATTCCCTGTCACTCAAACTGCTGTGAAAAACAATGAAAGAAAACAAAAAGAGAGACAACTACTGGGACCTTAGCAGAGAACCAAAAATCTATGGAACATTAAATAGACAGTGATAACACTTATACTTGGTGCACTAGTAACAGTTCCAAAAATCTTCATAAAAGGAGTGGAAGTAATGAAAATTGGAGGACTCGTCAAGACCATCGAAACTGCTGCTTTAGTAAGATCAGGCAGAATATTACGAAAAGTCTTGGAGACTTTAGAAGACTCGCTGTCACTCAGATTTTAATGAAAAAACATTCGCTACGATGGTGAGAAAAACTCCCAAAGAGTAATAATAATAATAATAATAATAGACACACACAAACTCCAATGGGACTTTAATATACAAACGGATCACTTAAACTCGTCCAGAAGATAATAATCAACAAAAAAAAAAAAAAAAAAGAAAATCTGCAAAAGAAATCTCGTCGACTTTGCTGTCCCGGCTGACCACAGAATGTGAAAAGAAGGATAAATACCTCGACCTTTCTAGGGAATTGAAAAAACTGTGGAACATGCAGGTGACAATTATACCAATTGTAATTGGTCCGTTTGGAGCAGTAACTTAAGGATTACTGAAGGGACTGGAGTACTTGGAAGTTCGCAGACGGGTGGAGACCATCCAAACGACAGCATTACAGAGAACGGCGAGAATACTGAGAAGAGTCCCGGAGACTTGAGGAGACTTGGCGTCACTCAGACTCCAGTGAAAAACAATCGGCTAACGCTGATGGGAAAAGCTCTAATGAGTGAATAATAATAATAATAATGGAACTTGAAGGTGACAATTGTTACAGTCGTGATTGGTGCTATTCATACAGTCATTATAGGATTCTTCAAGGGACTGGAAGACTTGGATATAAGAGGACAAGTGGAGACCATCCAAACTATTATATTATTGAGAACGGTCAGAATAGAGAGTAGAGTCCTGGGGTCTTGAGGAGACTTACTGTCTCTCACACTTCAGTGAAAGGCCATCCGCTAACACTGATGTGAAAAATTCTCAAGGAGTAAATAATAATAATAATAATAATAATAATAATAATAATAATAATAATAATCTTTTTGTTCGTATCTATGCCTTACTCTACAAAAATGGAGTTTTAGAGTTTTTACCAAATTGTTATTTATATAATCTAAAACCAACAACCTTTAAGAAGGTAAGACTTAGCGATAAACACGAATTAGAAATAACACAGCGATTGCACGTGGATGATGATTACTTATTGGGAATTTCATTTTTACAATTTTTTTGTGAAAATATATATACTCTATTGTATAAAATATAATTTTTGATATAAACATAAAAGTTGATAGCATTAAGAATTTTATTGGAAGCTCCTGTGGAAACACTGTCGTAGGTATAGAGGGAAAAATGATCAAACCAAAAAAAAAAAAAGGCATAAAAAAATGGAAGTCAAACCGCTATTGATCAGTCGTCGGAATTTTCTTTAATGCCATTACTTCTCTTTCTTGAAAGAATCGATAACATAAAACACTTGCTTAATCGACTTGTTTTAGTTATTGTTTAATAGCATATCAACCATCGGGGTTTATTAAATGCGAAACCATACCTGTAGAAGAAAAAACATTGATATCATTTAATCGATAGCAGGGGGAATTGGGGTTTCATGCCTTTCCCTAGGGTATTAGTCAGAAAATAAACGTAATAGCGTGAATGGAGTTCGAACTCGCTTACTTGAAGTCCGGATTCCAGCTTGTTAGCCATTACGTCGCAGAAACGCTTTTTCGGTTAAACTAGATACAAAACAAAACCTTTTACATTTCATTTCTTTCCATTTTAGTTATTTTTAGACTAAAAGAATAAAATATTCATCGGGCAGTCTGACTTTTAACTTCTTCCAATTAAAAGGATTATAATTTCCAATTTGGACATAAACAGAAGGAAAATCTGCTGTCTCCTGAAGCTGAGGCTAGAAGGAGATTGAAAAGTCACGCTGAAAGGTGAAGTTGACCCTATCTGGTATGGGGAATCTGAAGAAAAACCACACAGTAATCCTATTTTCTTAAACAAGGACCAAATTATTGACATTGTTTGTATAGTGGGAAAGTTGAGGGCTATGGCATTTATTGTTTTGATTTGATTTGATTTGGCTTATGGCATATCAAACATTGTAGGTTATTTAATGCTAAATCAATTTTTATGCATATAAATAGTACCATTTCAAACAGTTCAGTTTAACAGGAGTACACTGTATAGTTCTATTTGACCGATAGGTGCTACCGCTTCGGGTCAGGTTGAACCTGGGAGCGATAGCAAAAAGGGGTACTCTGCATTCCCCAAATCTCCAGCATTACAGAAGCCTCATCATCAGATTGTTTTGTGTCATATCAGGACACTCGCGGAAGACGGGGATGTTTCTCCTCTGCAAAGATATAGGTAGTGTATTCTACTGCCCGAACCAACTAAGCCACTCGTTTGGCGGGGGCGGTCTTACCCCTCTGCAGAGAGGCAGTCGGTATATTCTACAGCCCACCCGAGTGGGCCACAGGACATTCGTTGGTGGAGTCTTACCCCTCGGCAGAGAGGCTGTCAGTGTATTCTGCAGCCCCACCCCAGCCGACCGGGCCGAGAAAATCATGACCACATAGAAAGAACGAAAATTACTATTCAGAAACCATAATTGGAAAATATCAAACAAGAAACTGAAAGTGTGAATATATTGTTAAAGAATATCCCAACGAACAACATCCTGAAACTAATCTAATTTATGCAGAACAAAAGTTAGTAGGGGGTTAAAGTGGGATATCATTAGAAACCAAAGAAGAGTCAGAAAAGGATGGTGAATTAGACTAGAACAACAAATAAACAAATTAAGAGGACATAAAAAATAGTAAAGAAAGGTAAATGAAATGAAAGGACAGGAAATTGTAACAATAATTTATTAAATAAGGTTCGTTTGAATTCATTATTATAAAAGATTCTTGGCATTGCTGTAACACAGATAACATATGATTCCTATATCTACAAGATATAAATCAAATAAAATTTACAGATAAGCAAAGAACATATGATAGATTTTACCAGGAAAAGTGAAATCAATTATACCTTCCCTTTTTTAAATAGATTGGAGATAAATAATAGCAAATTAGAATTTAAAGTCTATCATAAATCCACTAATTATTATTTTTAATCATTTTATATTTTGAAAATAAAAATAAAAACAGAATAATCATAATTTTGGTTTTAAAATTTGTAGTCGGAAATTTTCAAACAAGGAACTTGATTATATAGAAAATTATTTTGAATAATTTCAATATTCCAAATATTTTATACAAGGTGCTAAAATAAAAACATTAAAAATTCGTAAACAAATAAACAAAAACACATTTTCTAAAAATAATCGATTACACAAATATTTCATTTTGAAAACTTATTCAAACACACATTATTGAAAAAACATGTCAGATTACCCAGTCGGCTGTGGTTGTAGAATATACCGACGGTACGTCTGCAGAGGGCTAAGATCCCCACCCCAACAAGTGACCTGTATATGACACTAAACAATCTGATGGTGAGCTTTTAGTAATGCTGGAGCTTTGGGGAATGCTGAGCACCCCTTCATTGCCATCGCTCCCAGGTCCACTCTACCTCGGTGCGGTAACTCCTGATAGGGGCCCATCTGTGGGTTTAATAGAACTAATCTGTGTACTTATGCTAAATCAAATTACTTGAGATAGAACTGTTTTGATATCTAAACTTCATACTTATTCTAAACGGAATGGCTTAAAATAGAACTGTTTTGCCATGTAACTACGTACTTATGCTAAACTGAATTGGTCGAAATAGAACTATTTTGACATTTAACTGTGTGTAAACAAAAACTATACTTATACTAAAGAAAATTGTTTGAATTAGAATTTTTCAACTAAACCGAATAGGTTGAAATAGAAATGTTTTTGACAATTTAATTGTGTACTTATGATAGACAGAATTGTTTGAAATAGAACAGTTTAGTTGAATAATAATGAATTTGGCATTAAAGAACCGACAAGGGTGGATATGCAGCAAACAAACAAACAAACAATCGCTTTCCGAATTATGACAAATCTTCTAAAAGAATTGTAAAAATAATTAAAAATAATAATTTGGGTTAGATTTGGAGGGTGTTATGGCATATCAAACATTGTAGGTTATTTAATGCCGAATCCTCTTTATACATATATACTAAATATAATAATTTGTTTAGGTTTGGTTTTATGGTATATCAACCCTTGTTGGTTATTTAATGACAAATCGTCTTTCTTCATATATAATAAATATATACGATTTGCTTTGGTTGGATTTTATGGTATATCAACCATTGTAAGTAATTTAATGCCAAATCCCGTTTACATAAATATATTAAATATATATGATTTGTAAACAGATTTTGAAGATAATGTTTTTAAACAAAACAAAGTTCATTCTTTATCACGCAATTCAAAGTATTTCCATGTATCACTAAAAATTCAATTAAACACCAGTCATTTATTTACACACAGTTAAATGATGAAACAGTTCTATTTCAACAATCCTGATTTGCATCATACAAATTTACATGATTCCAAGAATTGCAATGTATCAATAATAGTTCAATTTGACCCATAGATAAAACTCTGTCAGGTGCTAACAATCAGGACCAGAAAAGAACTTAGTGTGTTGGCAACGAAGACATCACAGGAGCCTTGCCATTACATTTGTTGAGTTTCAAATCTGTAGAGTTCAAATCTGTAGAGATTCAGTTTGCTTATTCTATAGCCTCAGCCGACTGGCCTGTGATAATAAAAAGAAACAGAACAAGATTCATTTTAAATTTGAAGCTAATGTTTAAATAATGACAAGCAATAATTACAGCAAAATTAACTTAGGAGAGATTTACATATCAATCAAAAAACGTATTTATTAACACATTCGAGATTTTGATTTCGGGGAAAGTCGGAATGCACAAGTAAAACATTCGTTTGAAAGCAAATATAGTTTTAATTTTGAAATTGTTTAATGTTAGTTAATATACATAACAAAGAACATATAAATATTGTTGAATATTGCATTATTTCTGATAATAATTATATTAAACAAAGACCCGTTTTTAAATTTATCTTCTTAGTTAAATAAGTTTAAACTATTTACGATATTCCTTATTTAAATGAGTCATTTTTAATTAATTGATTATAAATTATACGTACATTTAATATTTGCCTTATAATTTCTAAACAAAATATTTTCTAAACTAAATTTTTGAATAAAAGGCACAAACAAACACATCATTTTGTTTAATATAAAATGAATTTAAATAAAAAAGCATTAAACTTAAACTATGGACGTTATCTTTGAGAATTTAAAAAAATGATTCTTAACAAATGCTATAGAGACTGATGAGGGTTCAATAAAAAAACTAAAATATTGAATCGATACATTGGCACATTTTCAGATATAAAAATGCATCCACTTATATTTTATATATACATTCCACCGGATTTATGAACATTTTTCATATATATATATATATATATATATATATATATATATATATATATATATATATATAATTACTAAAGAATTCTTTTGAGGGATTATCCGTATGTTACAAGTGAAGAATAGAACCATAGGCTTTTAGGCGAAATGGTTGTTTGTTTGATTTTTTACCACATCTGCAGAAGAATATTAAGCTAACGTTAGAATTTTTTTTCGATGTTGCCATTTTTTCTATGTATTGGTACAATTGAATTCCTCTGGGCATGCGCGATGAAACTTTTGAAGTGAGATGTGTTGCGCACATTACTGACGTGACGTATTAAACAATACTTTTACAACAGAGGCCCATAAATATTGACGATATAGTGAATAAATAGCCTTGGGTTATTCCTTAATATTTTCCTTTGCGTGGTTCGGAAAAAATATACCAATAATGGGAATAATTTAATCTAGTTTGTATTAGGAATATTTTATAAAGCCAGAATGTTCAAAACTACAAAAAATGTTTTGCATTATATCTGTAATCAATTTATTTACTGGTAAAGAAAAAAATACTTAAAAGTACATTCCCAAGTAATAATCTACATCTTGGTCAGGATTAGTATATATATATATATATATATATATATATATATATATATATATTATATATGTGTGTGTGTGTGTGTGTGTGTGGAGAGAGAGACAGAGAGACTGACAGACAGAGATTTGAAGAATAATATTTATTGAATAATCGACATGTATGGCACAAGGATAAAATAGCGGACAGGCTGCTCTTTATTATCGTATCATTAACATAACTAGTTTAATTTACAGACCCAAACCTATTATATTAGCCTTTTATCAATAATTTCTCATTTTTTTCATTGCCCAGTCAGTTGGGGCTGTAGAATACACCGACTGCTTCTCTGCAGAGGGGTAAGACCCAACCACAGAGTGTCCTGGATATGACACAAAACAATGTGATGGTGAGGTTACAGCAGTGCTGGAACTTTGGGGAATGCGGAGTACCCTTTCATTGCCATAGCTCCCAGATCCACTCTGGCCCGGAGTAGTACCACCTGATAAGGTGATCTATGGGTTAAATAGAACAAAACCGTGCTTCTTTCACTATACTGATTTTTGCATTTAAACTGTGTATTTATGCTAAACTGAATTGTTTAAAATAGAACTGTTTTGACATTGGAACTGCGTACTAGTGATGAACTGAATTGCTCGAAATTGAACTGTTTTTGACGTCTAAACTGTGTACTTATGCTGAACTGAATCATCTGAAATAAAACAGTCTGACATTTAAATCTGTGTTTTGCCCAGTCAGCTGGGCTGTAGAATACACTGACTGCGCCTCTGCAGAGGGGGTAAGACCCCCCTAACGAGTGTCCTGGTATATGAAAAAAACAATCTGATGGTGAGGTTCCAGCAGTGCTGGAGCTTTGGGGAATGTGGAGTACCCCTTCACTGACATTGCTCCCAGTTCCACTCTGCCCGGAGTGGTAGCACCTGATAGGGCCCTATCTATGGGTTAAATAGAACTAACAGCATACTTATGCTAAAATGAATTGAGTAAACGGAATAGCTTGAAATAGAAACGTTTTTGACAATTAAACCGTACTTACATTTAAACTGCGTGCTTATGCCTAACTGAATTATTTCAAATAGAACTGTTTTTCGACATCAAAACTGTATTTACATTTAACTGAATTATTACATATAACTGCTTGAATAGTTTGAAATAGAAATGTTTTTGACAATTAAACTGTGTACTTATGCTAAACTGAACTGTTTTCAATAGACAGATTATTTACATAAAATGGATTTGGCGTTAAATAACCTACAAAGGTTGATATGCCATAAAACCAAACAAACCAACAAACCATCATTTTTTTTCAGAAAATCATTCAAATTCCGCTCATTAAAATATATAGATCGCTCAATCATATATACATCTTTCACATACATACATATATTGCGCGGGGAGTCACAATCACATAATCCTAAAAGTCTTGACTACTTCGTAGTAAGCGAGTTCGAACTTCAGTCTTTCTATTACATTCACTTTCGGAAAAATACCGTTGACAAAAGGTATAAACTCGTCAATTGAGAATTAATTAGTATCACTGCTGTTTTACTACAAGGATGTATTTGGTATTAAATAACCGACGAAAGTTGATATGCCTTTAAACAAGAAAAAAAACAATGTTGTGTTTGGTGTATCATGGAAATATCATGTACAAAAAGAAGTCCCAAATCATATGTAAATAGAAATAAATATATATACAGTAAGCTAGAACAGTTTAAGAAAAAAATTACCACACTAGCAGTCGATTTATACAAATATTTACCAGAGAGTGGTGAACCAGTGATAAGGTTGTGGATTTTAGCATTGTCGACCGTTGATTTTAATGTGGACCTCCTTGCTCATGAGTCAATAAAGCAGACAATATATATATATATATATATATATATATATATATATACATGTTTGTGCGCGTGCGTACGTGTGTGTGTGTGTGTGTGTGTGGTGTAATGGCCACCGCCATTGAAAATGGACACGTTGATCAGAGTCCGAAAATCCTGAAAGAAGTTGTTTACATTTCCCATAGCGTTAATACCCGATCGAAAGGTTTAAATCCTAATAGTCTCCCTCCAGCTACGAGTAAATAGTAGGACACACTGGGCTCTATGACTTTTATATAGCAACATATGTAGGAGAAGGAAAACTCTGAATTTAAACCTGTTAAATTCCGCTCAAATATGCCCTTGTGTAACATCTTTTTCAAGTGCATGTGTTGGGTTAATATATATATATATATATATATATATATATATATATATATATATATATATTTACTAATCTAATATCTACCAGCATTCACGGTACCAGAAAAAAGAAAAAAAAAACCGCCAGAAACAAGAGATAAAAATATCTCGAATCACCGCCCGGGGAAAAAAATATAGGACAAAAAGAAAGAAAAGGACAACCCCGTCACACCCCTTAAAAAAATCAAGAGAAATGCAGTCAGTTGGTCAAAAGAAAACTAAAACCTTCCGTGAACACTGCAATGCAACAATTACAAGAGTGCTCAACTCGAGTGGAGCCAATTATAAAATTAACTTAAATCGCGAGTCGGAAATCTACTACAGTTTCACCTTAACGGATGATCCGTTAAGGTGAAACTTTAGTAGGATATTTCCGACACGCGATTTAAGTTAATTATATATATATATATATATATAGAGAGAGAGAGAGAACGAGAGAGAGAGAAAGAGAGAGTTAGAGAGAGACAGACAGACAGACAAACAGACGAGGGAAATTTCCGGATGATAAAAGGTAAGATTTTCCTTTTATATTGATTCATGCTAGAACACAAGAAGACTTCATGACATTCCTCGATATGGGAGATTTGGAGTTAATAAATCACAATATAATTCTTTATAACTTGAAAGAATTCTCGTTTCAATCAGATTGATCCGATTTCCATATAATCAACTATGGATCTACCACCTGAGCTCTAAAGAAACGAATGAGGAAAAAGTAAAATGAGAAACACACAAGAATGCTATGAACAGTTTTAAACAAATCCTGGAAGCATTATCCCTCAAATAGCGAAGCAACGCCCACTTGCCTCCCATCTCACAAACCATCCAAGAAAGATGAACTTGACACTACCGATTAGAAAAGAATAAACTCTTTAGGGACGTTTCTTAAAGAACCTATAGAGAAGCATCTGTATGGACCCAAAAAGGCACGGATGGTGAAAGAGAGCAAAAAGGCACCGGGATACCAGCATGACTTATTCATGAAGTGAATGACACATGAGTAGATTAAGGCATGAACCTGTATGTTTGAATGTTACGCTCTGTCATCACTCCGGATAAAAAATGCAGCATACGGTTTTGATTGAATAAAAGAACGCGCTACATGTCCCAAAATGGTAAACCTTAATTCTGACCGATAAAATGAAACGCAGTTTTTTCCAGGCAGCGGTTGTATCGATATTGCTATATGGAGGCACTACTTAGACGCTAACTAAACGGCTGGAGAAAAAGCTAAACGGCAACTACACAAGAATGTTGAGAGCAATATTGAACAAGTCCTCGCGACAACACCCCACGAGACACTAACTGTACGGCCACTTGCCTCCCATCACGAAAACTATACAGGTCAGACGAGCCAGACACGCCGGACACTGCTGGAGAAGCAAGGACGAGCTCGTAAGTGATGTACTCCTATGGACCCCACATATGGCCAAGCAAAAGCAGGACGACCAGCTCGAACTTACATACAGCAGCTATGTGAAGACACAGGATGTAACCCTGAAGACCTGCCGGAGGCGATGAATGATTGGGAGAAGCGGTGAGAGATGGTCAGGAATATTCGTGCTGGCGGCACGACATGATGATGATGACGATTGTCATCCACAGACAGATTCTTTCGTTCAATCAGCACTCTTCAGTGTGGTTAAATTCCCGAAGCTGGGATCGAAACTTTTCTGCACTGAAACGCCAATCCAAGATTCTACCACTCAGCCACGAGGAAACCATCGCAATTGAGGGAAATTTAAAAGCTTATGTATCACATTTTTTGTATATATATATATATATATATATATATATATATAGTCATTCACAGATCGATCTGTTTCGTTCTATCAGAAATCATCAGTGTGGCTAGACATATTAGATTTCCGTAGCGGGGATCGGGTTGACTCAAACGCCAAGCCAAGCCTCTAACACTTCAGCCACGAGGGGCTATTAGCTGCGAAGTAAATTTTAAACGGTTATGAATCACAATTACTATTGTTTACATAAATCCGTTCAAGGGCTGCCGAGACGTCAATTCATATGTATGCAGAGACTTGCAATAAACGCTAAAGGCAACACATAGTAGTAGTAGTAGTAGTATAATTTTTCTTATCGGCATATATATATATTCTTCATGCAGTCTTACTGAATGCAGTAAGCAAGGAGAGTTTTATTAATTTATTATTATACTTTTCTGGCTTATTTACAGAGCAACGTATTTAAAATTTAAGGGATGGGTAAGAACACTCAACATTTTTTTTCCTGAAGGCACCAGTGCTTTCAACCGATGATAATTTAATCATATATAAATTATCCGAAAACAACAATGGCCATATCATCCTTGTTCTTAATAATTCTAAGAGAATTGTTAAAAGCGTTTTAACCCTCAGGAAAAGACCTTTGAGTGTTCTTATGCTCCTGTCATTCTTATATGCAATCCCCTTCAAAGAAAACAAGAAAACTTTAATACATAAAATTAATAAGGCGCTATTTTTTCGTCACATTCCTATATATATATATATATATATATATAGGGAGAAAATTGTTAATACTTCCATGAATGTATCCTTATCTTTTACGTTTTCAGAGATTTTCCCATTTTTCGAAATTTCAATAAAATTATTCCTAGAATTTTCCAAATATGATTTGGAAGAAATTTTATTGGAGATTTTAGTTGGGTTTGGTTTTATTTTATGATGTATAAAAGAAGTTAAAAATGTAAGTTATTTCATGCCAAATCCATTTTTATACATATAAAAAGTTCTATTTAAAACAATTCAGTTTAGCATAAGCACACTGTTTAAATGTCAAAAACAGTTTTATTTCATGCAATTCCCTTTAGCATAAGTGCACTGTTAATGTCTATTTAATACATAAACAGGACCCTGTAAGGTGCCACCACTCTGGTCCAGAGTGTCCTTGGGATCGAAACCAATAAAGGCTTGCTCCCTATTCCCTAAAACTCCAACATCACCGGTGTCTTACCATCGGATTATTTCGTGTTATATCAACGAAACTCATAGGGGGGTCTTACCCCTTTGCAGAAATGCAGTCGATGTATTTTACAGCCCAAGCCGACTGGGCCATCTATAAGAGAGTCTTTAATAATAAATCAATTAGAGCTGACCCTATGGAAATTACTTTGGAAGGAAGTGAATGTTTGTATACATTATATATATATATATATATATATATATATATATATATATATATATATATATATATGTTAAAGGGTCATTCAGTTGATAAGGGTAATTTTATTGTTAGAATCAATTTTTTTCAGAATTTTTCCGTTAAAAGTTAATTCAGCTTAGATTTGAACTGGTTTATTGCAGAAAATATATTAATCTCGCAAAAATGGCCGCAAATCATTTTGTGTTCTTAGCCTATGTCGAGGTCTCTCATCCAGTTTTTGATTCCTTGGAAATTCAAACCACGTGATATTTTCAGAGGAACATGTTATGTGTATGTAGACGTATTCTTTTTTTTTTTTTTTTAAAATAAGTCAACAAATAATATCATCATTTATTTTCTACTACAAGCATGGGTCCAGAAAACAATGCATGGTATGGAAACACACTGATTCTCCGGTAAAGAAACGTAACGTCACTAAATAAGGTAATGCTGACTCTTTTCTGGGATATGAAAACAACAATCATGATTGATTTCCTTGCAAAATTTGAAACTGTGAACAGTGCTTTGTCTTGCCAACTTCATAGACAAAATTTACGAAAAGGTTCTATCCTGTTTAAGAAATCATGTTTCAAAAGCAAATACACTTTTCTCTCTCTCTATCTCTCTCTCTCTCTCTCTCTCTCTCTGTATATATATATATATATATATACGAGAGTGGGCTCAAAACCCATAGGTCATATTCAAAGGTTGATATGCCATAAAACCCAACAAACCAAACCAAAACAAACGACTGTCGAAGACAATCGTAAATATCTCTCCACTATAGAAGAGGTATTTTTCTATGCCTCGCACCAGACAGTATTTGACTTAGGATTTAGGGAAGGGTTAGGTCGGGTACAAGTCTTAGCTAGTGCCCTGCTGGAATGTGCTTGACTCAGACTCTCTAAGTGCTATGCAAGTCTGGCACGTGTACTTGCTCATAGCTTGAACTAAACCCAACGGTCTATTGCTATGTTATGTTTTTCATTGATCTTTTTTTCCATCCTAAGGTGGCCCAGCTAGAGCCGTGGGATAAAAGGCCACGAAAAACGATCTTGCCCAGTTGGCTGGGGCTGTAGAAAACACTGATTGCACTTCTGCAGAGGGGTAAGACTTCCCCTTATGAGTGTCCTGTTATGACACTAAACAATCTGATGGTGAGGGTCCCGTGATGCTTGAGCTTTGGGGAATGCAGAGCACCACGTCATTGGTATTGCTCCTCGGTTCATACTGGCCTGGAATGGTAGCACCTGATAGGGTCCTATCTTTGGGTTAAATAGAACTAAACTGCATTCTTATGCTAAACTGAATTGTTTGAATTAGAATTGTTTGACTACACTGAATAGCTTGAAATAGATATGTTTTTGACAATTAAACTGTGTACTTATGCTAAATTTAATTATGTAATAAAGAAATGTTTTGACATTTAACTATGTGTAAACTAAATCTAAACTTATACTAAGTTGAATTAGCTGAATTAGAACTGTTTGAATAAACAGTATAGGTTGAAAAAGAAATGTTATTGACAAGTAAACTGTGATCTCATGATGAACTTTCATTTTTGAAATAGAACTGACTATTTATATAAAAATGAATTTGGCTTTAAATAAGCTACAAAGGTTGATATGCCAAAAGATACATCCGACTAACCAACCAACCAAGAAAAACAATCACCTGTTTTTAGTATAGAATACATTGCTTTTTAAATGGCTGGCGGTATAATGTTTAGTTAGTGAGTGAGATAGTGGTTGCTCTGCGCGAATTAGAAAGTTGATTCTTGATTCCTTTTCATTTATTTTTCAGCTAAACTTTTGACTTTAAACTTGTGATTTTTTCTTTCTGATTTTATTCTTCCGCTTTTGATTAGTGAATTTCGATTAGTGACTCAAAATTTTTCACTGAAGTTAACTGAGGAGACCTGGGAATAACAGATATAAAGAGGAACTTCACATTATCCAAAGTTCCACGACGAGTGTTTTCGCATCAGCTAGTTTGATTTCATATCTAGGACAGTCATTGTGGGGAGATTCTTACTGCTGGGTTTCAAGTACTTAATAAAAATCCTTAGAAAACAAATACTGCGTCAAGTAATCAGTCTTAATAGATAATTTGCACACTTGTATCAAATATCATTAAGGGTTTTCGGACTATTCTCTTCATCTTTATTGTTATTACCACAACGTTTCGGTTGATATGTCCTCCGGCCTTCTTCAGGTGTTTGTCAAACTCGGGAACCTTGACGGAACTTCGAACTACGTCCTTTATTGAATCTACGGGGTTAGCCTGTTCTGATTCTATTAACCATAATCAGGTACAAGTGTTATGAATTCCTTTATGGCTACTCGCCTCCAGTCAGGATTGAATCAGCAACCTCCAGAAGATAGTCTCCTTAGAACCTTAGGGAAACCGCAGGACACATAGCGTAACGGTTACAGGCGTTGGTTCCCTAAGCTTATAAGGAGACAAAAATTCAATAAAAGACGTATTTGGAAGTTCCATGTAGGTTCCCGAGTTCGACAAACACATATAGATAGTCCGAAGGACATCTAGGCCGAAGCGTTGCAGAAATAACAATAAAGATAAAGACAATAGTACGAAAACCCTTAATGATAAAAATCATTAAGTTTAGTCTTAGAAATTCTAACAACTTGTATCAAGTATTCATATCTTAACGTAATAATTTTCTTACTGATTTATTTGACACATAGCTAGTATCCTCGTTGTTACTTTTACTTTAAGCCACAGTGGACTTATGATTAAAAGCTTCAAAATTATGCTAAGTTATTTTAAACATTTTTTTTTGAAACGCAGTTTCTTCCAGGCAGCGGTCACATCGATACTGCTATATGGCTGCTCTACATGGACGCTAACAAAACGGCTGGAGAAGAAGCTAGACGGCAATTACACAAGAATGCTACGTGCAATCTTGAACAAGTCCTGGCAGCAACACCCCACAAGACACCAACTATACGGCCACCTACCTCCTATCACGAAAACTATTCATGTTAGACGAACCAGACATGCAGGACACTGCTGGAGAAGCAGGGACGAACTCATAAGAGATGTACTCTTATGGACCCCAACACATGGCCGTGCAAAAGCAGGACGACCAGCACGAACATACATTCAGCAGCTATGTGAGGATACGGGATGTTGTTCGGAAGACCTACCTAGGGTGATGAACGATAGAGAGGAGTGGCGAGAGAGGGTCAGGGATATCCGTGCTACCAGCGTGATATGATGATGATGATGATGATTTTAAACAGGTAGTAGGTAAACACAAATGCCAATCATTCGAGGAATATCTTATGCCGAAGCCTCTTTTTGGAATAGAAATTATATTGGTTTGGTTTGGTTTGGTTTCTTTGTTTAGCGTCATTTTAACCTTTGTATGTTATTTAATGCCGAAGCCAATCTCTTGGAAAAACAGCAGTGGTTTTATTTAACCCATGGAGGATAAGGGGTTTATAACTTTCCCAAGGGTATTAGCCGGAAAGTGAACATAATAGCGCGAATGGAGTACGAACTCGCTTATTACGTTTCCGCAGTCCAGTGCTTTAACCATTACACCACGAGGACAACCTTGTTTCTTGAATATATACTGAATATAAACAATTGGCTCACAGATTTAACTTCAAGAAACAATTCTTTGTACAAATAATTCAATCATAGCTATTTGGCCCATGAATTATTTCATAATACTTCTAATTAAGAAATTAAATCTTATTTAGAGTTGTTTTAAACCGGTGATCAGTGTTTTAAGAGCTGATATTGTTCAAAATCATTCTAAGTAATATTTTTAACAGGTTTTTTTACCCTTTTGATAAATGAGTAATACGTAATTTCGCAACTTTAGTCGAGGGCGACTCGAATGTTCCTTTTTCAAAAGCTACTACACCAATGGGCAAGGGTGGGCGCTACTCCTTTCCTTGGATTGCTCCACTTACCCTTCATCTGTACCTTATAATCCTGAGTGTTAAGCAAGGAGGCATCATGTACCACTTTTTGAGTCTTTGATATAACTCGACCTAGGATTGTACCCTAGTTTCCCGGACAATTGGCAAACACTTTACCCACTACACCAAATAACACACCAAATAAGAGAAGTCCTGAGAGCAATGGATACAAATAAGTGACTCCTCTCTCCCCAGAGCTCAAGAACTTGAGATACGGAGCAGGATTCAGTTTGATTTCATACTCAGGGTTAGGAGAGAGTTATCTCCCTTCATCAATGATTGTCTCTTCACGTAAAACAGTGCAATATCAGACAACCACATCATTTTTCGTCAGTAAATTTCTTATAAAACCCAATGCTGCTGTATTCGGGTGGGTTGTGTTAATAATATCATTAACTATTTCCTGTCATATTTTATTGTCATATTTTGGGTTATAAAACTCAGAATACAATTCTTTGGCAGGTTGACAGACCTTACCTTGGAGCAGGGAATGCAGGCAGCGTATTTTAAACCCCATTGACACGACGGAAAAATGTTTAGGGTAGACTTATCTATGGGGGTTATTAATTCTCAGTTGGAGGCGTGGTTAGCCTAAAGGATGTTGTTGTAAGAGTAGAAAGATATACCTAAGATCAAAATATTGGACAAGGCTGTTTGCATTTTAATTATATCTTATACCCCTTCGAAAGGGGTATAAAATATAAGCCAGTGTACGAAAAAGTGGTATAAGATATAAGCCAATGTACGAAAAAGGTGTTTAAGATATAAGCCAAGGTACGAAAAAGGTGTTTAAGATATAAGCCAGTGTACGAAAAAGTGGTATAAGATATAAGCCAGGGTACGAAAAAGGGGTATAAGATAAAAGCCAGGGTACGAAAAGGGGGTATAAGATATAAGTCAGGGTACGAAAAAGGGGTATAAGGTATAAGCCAGTGTACTAAAAAGGGGTATAAGATATAAGCCAGTGTACAAAAAAGTGGTATAAGATATAAGCCAGAGTACGGAACAGGTGTATAAGATATAAGCCAGTGTACGAAAAAGAAAACTGATTTTAGACCAACAATAACCCCGTTTAAAAAAATGACCAAGTATCACCTTCTGCCCGTAAGAGATGTGTTGAATAAAGACATTATAAACAGCAGCTTCTCAAATTCAGTTTCTGTACAAAACGGGCTGCTATTCTTCCAACTAATGTATTTATTTATAGAAGGAAGGAGATAATTACAAGTAACAGCATGAAACATCATACAAACTCGGTCAAAGTCCTATGTCTATTTATCATAGTTTATTTTTTATATCCAGTCTTCCATAATTAATTAAGCGCTACATTAAATCCGAATAAAAATAAGTACAATATTATGATACAAATAGTTTGTGTGTGTCTAGTGTTTGAGGGTCTGTCTATAAAGAAAGTATGTCTTCCCTAATAGTGACAATGGATTCCTCCTCGTTTTTCTCTTATTTTTATTCTAATGTCTTCTTTCTAATTTTTATCATTGCCAAACGAAACAGAAATGCTACAATTGTTTTCATTTATAGGTTTCGCTTTGTCTGTTGTCAATTCTTGAGTGTCTGGCTTTAATTACTCTCTGTCCGGCTTTATGGCTCACTTCTTTGCAATACAATCAAAACGAAAGTCTCATCTTAGATTAAGGACGTAAATTAGTATTTCCTGTTTCTTGGTCTTCTGACTTGCTCCTCTTTTTTAATGTCGTCTTCTGAGTTATTTTTTTCTTTTTCATTTGATTCTCCTCTTAACTTTATATAGGCTCCAGTTTTATCTTTTATTTTACAAGGTTTTGTTTATATTATTCTCTTTCTTTCTTTCTTTCTTTCTTTCTTTCTTTTCTATCGTCATATCTTTTCTGTTTTCCTTTGTAGTTTTTCTTTCTTTTATATTTTTAGCTAGATTTTCCTTTCTATTCTTTTATTTATAATCTTTGTTTATTTGTTTGTTTGTTTGTTTCTTTCTTTTCCATCGTCATACATTTTATTTTGTAGTTCATTGTTTTCATTTTTTTATATTCTTTAGTTTGATTTTCCTTTCTTTCTTCCTTTCTGTTGTTTTTCTTTCTTTTATCATTTTAGTTTGATTTTTCATTCTTTTCTTTCGATTGATTATATTTCTTTCGTTCTTTCTTTCTTTCCGTAACCGTTTTCTTTTGCTTTTGTTATTTTCTTTCTTTTCTTTTGATTAATAATAGTTCTTTCTTTCTTTCTTTCTTTCTTTCTTTTTTTCTTTCTTTTATTTTTGTTGTTTTTCTTTTTCGATTTATGATATTTCTTTCTTTCTCTCTTTCTTTCTTTCTTTCTTTCTTTCTGTTTCATCGTCATGAATTTTATTTTGTCATTGGTTGTTTTATTCCTTTTACATCTTTTTAGTTTGATATTCTTTCTTTCTTTCTTTCTTTCTTTCTTTCTTTCTTTCTTTCTTTCTTTCTTTCCGTAACCGTTTTCTTTTGCTGTAGTTATTTTCTTTCTGTTCTTTTGATTAATAATATTTCTTTCTTTCTTTCTTTCTTTCTTTCTTTTATTTTTGTTGTTTTTCTTTTTCGATTTATGATATTTCTTTCTTTCTTTCTTTCTTTCTTTCTTTCTGTTCCATCGTCATGAATTTTATTTTGTCATTGGTTGTTTTATTCCTTTTATATCTTTTTAGTTTGATATTCTTTCTTTCTTTCTTTCTTTCTTTCTTTCTTTCTTTCTTTCTTTCTTTCTTTCTTTCTTTCTTCCAGGAACCGTTTTCTTTTGCTTTTTTTTCTTTCTTTTCTTTCGATTGATAATCTTTCTTTCTTTCTTCCTTTCTAACCAACTGATCGTTTTCTCTTTCTCACTTCTTATCAAATATATGTGGGTCATTTTTCTTTTGTTGGTTGTCTATCTTCTTGTCTCTCTCTCTCTCTCTCTCTCTCTCTCTCTCTCTCTCTATGATTATCATTTCTCACTCTTCTCACACTTTTTACCCTACTCCTTATCTCCTTCATAATTTCACAGCTTTGCCGCTATTTTTATATATACATGCCTCCCTTTTTTATTTTTTTATAATTATCGATTCGTCTACATTCCGTTGCATTCAGTCTTTCTATTTTTATTCTCATGACGTATATGGTACATTCAATAAGTTACCAGACATTTTTTTGTACTGGTATTTAAAATTGTCGTATACACTTGAAAATTCATTATGTTATTGCTATACATCTTATGAGATGAGTGATAAATTTTTATGATTTCACATTCAAATGAACAGCTACAACAGGAATTCGAATACACCCTACTAAAACCTGATTGTCACAGCTGGTGAAGTTCAAAAATGCAATCTGGACGTGAGGACACTTTAGAAGAACGATATGTAATAGAATTCTGTTAAACTAGGGAAAAAAATGCCACAGAATCGCATGTAATGCTTCAGACTGCTTTTCAACCATCTTGCATGAATCGAGCATCAGTTTTTGAGTGGCATAAGAAATTCAAGGAAGACAGGGAGTTTGTGAGGGATGATGAGAGGTGTGGGAGGAGAAAGGAAGTCAGAACACCAGAGTTGATTGGCCAAAGGATTACGGTTAGGTTTACTCTGTTGAGGTTGTAAGGGAGTTCAGGAAGAGACTCTGTTGGAAGACGCCAGCACTCTTCAAATCGGGTCAGTGGCATTTCCACCTGGAGAATGTACCAGTCCACAACTCCATCCTTGCTACAGACTATTTGACCAAAATGGACATCAACACACTTCCCCACCCTCCCTATAGTCCAGACCTTACTCCCTGTGACTTTTGGTTATTCCTTAAGCTCAGAGGCTGTCGTTATGAGACAATTGAAGAGATGAAAGAGGCTGTGACGAAGGCCATTGGCGCACTCACACAAGACTTCCATGGAGCCTTCGATAGTTTGTTGGAATGGTACAAGTATGTTGCAGCTGGAGGAGATTCCTTCGAAGGGGACTAGAGTTTCATGTATGTACTATCAATAAAAGTGCAAATACAAAAAAAGTCTGGAAACTTATTTAATGATCCTCGTATATCCCAATTACAATATTTTTTTTCCTTTTTTATTTATTTCTAATACAAACAATATTGTTTTTATCCACGTTACCTCTACTACCCTATCTCATCTTTAGATTATTTTATCATTTTAATAACTGTGTACTTTATACTCTTTCACAATACTTTATTGCATATTACTCTTAAATGAGTCTTATGTTCTAGAACTCTGAGAAGTTTTGAGTTATCCCTTCTTTGCTAATAATCCTTTGTCCAATCTCAACCGAAGCGCTAATATCTGTTTGCGCCTAATTGTTGCATAACCGTAATACATATACAACTATACACATATACATGCAGAAGCAAAATCAAAAAAATGACGAACGGACACAGTTCTTTAGAAAAATATACCTCTCACACTTTATTCGAAATGGTTGCGAAAGGGTTGCGAAAGGGTTATGTGTGAGAGGTGAGTTGGGGACTGAACAAACTGCAACATATTGAGCCCCAGTTCCTTTGTCTTTAGCAGCACTTCTTTCTCGTTCTGCTGGGCTACTCAATCGGGGGTCCTGAGGCCCCATAGCCTTCTGATGGGTGCTGGTTTTCTTTACAGTATCTTATCTCCAACTAACTGACTCTAACTCGCTGAAATTCCTGTCGCACCGGGTTATATCATTGTTTGACATCCCCCTGCTTCCTGTGAGCGTCGCATTTGCACCGAATTCAACCTGTCCACAGTCAAGGTTATACCCTGATATCTTCGACTAGATGCACCTGTTCCTTGATCGACGGCTGGTTCGGAGGTCAATATATTACATAATTTCCGTATCAAATACATCTTTTTGAGATTATGTTTAAGACGATTTTGAACTACAATCATAAATTGATTCATAAATGATTCATATTATAACTAAATATGAAGTATTTACATGGGTAAAAATGATTGAGAACCACATTAATATATTATCTCTTAAAACATTGATTCGACAACTAACTATGACGTGTTTCACTGTTTAAAATAGTCGTGAATTTTATTGATATATTTTGTCTTAAAACTTTGATACTGAAAATAAGTATGAAGTGTTTATTTCTTCATAACACTAGTAAAACTTGTTAATTCATTGTCTCTAAAAGCATTGGGAATTTAATTAAGTGTGAAGTGTTTACCTGTTTTAGATGATTGTGAAGTTTTGTCATACATTAGCTTTAAAAAATCAATATTGTAACTAAGATTGAGGTGTTTACCTGATTAAAATAACTGTGAACGTTGCTAATACGGTGGCTGTTATAAAATTTAGTTCTGGTACTGTTTATAATTTTGAGTCACCGTTTTGTTGTCATTACTCCCAGTTCCACTCAGAGGGAGATTAGTACATCCTGTTAAGTTCTTATCTATGCAAATATCTCTGTCTTTGATAATTCTTAAAGTCATTATAAAGTTTCTCAAAGTATAAGTGGTTAAAACATGGTAATTATAATTAATTGGAATTTTCTACATGTTTCAAATAATTATGAAGTTTCTGCATTGGTTTTTAGAAGAGCGATATTGTGACGAAGTATGAAGTGCCTATCGCTTTGAAATAATTGTGAAGTTTATTATATATGCATTTTTCCCAGTCAGCTGCGGCTGTAGAATACACTGACTGCACCTCTGCAGAGGGGTAAGACCCCCCCCCTAACGAGTGTCCTGATATGACGCTAAACAATCTGATGGTGAGTTTCCAGCAGTGCTGGAGCTTTGGGGAATGTGGAGTACCCCTTTGTTGCCATGGCTCCCAGGTCCACTTTTGCCCGGAGTGTTAGCACCTGATAGGGCCCTAACTATGGGTTAAATAGAACTAACAGCAAGCTAATACTAAAATGAATTGTTTGAATAAACTGAATAGCTTGAAATAGAAATGTTTTTGACAATTAAACCGTACTTACATTTAAACTGCGTGCTTATGCTTAGCTGAATTATTTGAAAATTGAACTGTTTTTCGATATTAAAACTGTATTTACACTTAACTGAATTGTTATATATAACTGCTTGAATAGTTTGAAATAGAAATGTTTTTGACCATTATAATGTGTACTTATGATAAACTGAATTGTTTTAAAAAGAGCAGATTATTTACATAAAAATGGATTTGGTGTTAAATAACCTACAAAGGTTGATATGCCATAAAACCCAAGAAGAATTATTTATGCATTGGCTCTTAGAAGAGTGATATTGTAACTATGTATGAAGTGCCTATCGCTTTCAAATAATTCTGAACTACAAAAATATATTAGTTTTGAAAATATTGATATTGCAAATAAGACTGATCCATTTACTTCTTTAAAACGATAGTGAAATTTAGTAAAAGCATAGCTCTGAAAAGATTAAAATCGCAACTAAGTTTAAAGTGCTTAGTTGTTTAAAATGATAGTTAACTTTATTAACAGATTCATTTTTGAAATATTAATATTCCAAGTAAGATTGAGATGATTATCTATTCTAAATAATTGTGAACTTAATTGATACTCTTGCCCTTAAAACATTAATATTCCATCTATGGATAACGTATTACCTCTTTAGAATAATTCGAAACATTACTGATAATTTTCCTCTTAAAACAATGTGAAGTGTTTACCATTATAAACCAAAGTTTTAATTTTTGGATTAATAATCAAGTTATCTTATTGAGATACATAAAATGAATACAAAACACGCAGAAACATCCATTTAACTTTTATACCTGTAAATACAATTATACTATATAATGCCCGTGGTTTAATGGTTATTGTGGTCGGAAATGGACACGGCGACACGAGTTCAAATCCAGGACGAGACTGGTTGCATTTCCCATTGCATTAATACCCTTGGGAAAGGTATGAATCCAATTATTCTTCCTTCAGCTATGGGTAAATAGTAGGACAGACTAGGTTCTTCAGCCTTGGTGAGGCAATTAGTCTAGAAAAAGGAAAACTCTGAATTCAAACCTGTTAAATTCCGCTTAAAAATTGACCATGTGTTATATCCTGCATGAGAGAAGGGGTTGGTAGTTATGGTATTGGGTAAATATTATTATAATTTTCACAAACGCAAAATATGCATTAAATCAAACAAAATGTAGGTATTTAATATGTTAATATTCATTTTAACTGTTCTTAAACGTGGGCATTGGAGTCTTATTTGTTAGATCTCATGAGAGTTTTATTATTACACTGGCTTTTAAAACATTGATATTACAACCAAGAAGTTTTTAATGGTTTAAAATAATACAGAACTTTTAAGGTACATTAGTACTTAAAACTTTGATATTACAACTAACATGAAAGTTTTAATGGTCTAAAATAATACAGAACTTTAAAGATAAATAAGTACTTGAAGCATTAAAATTGCAACTGAGTATAATTTTTTTTTTTTATTGTTTAACCTATTATAAACAAAATTTTCAAATTCCTGATAAACAATCAAATAACTGCAATTAAACATAAATAATTTAACTCTGGAAAAGTATTATGAACATTAATGATTCATTGGTTCCTAATACACAGGTGGAATATGAATATTTCAAGAGATAATATTTTAATAAAGTTAACAATTATTTTTTCCGTGTAAATACGTTAGACTTAGTTGCTGTACAAATGGTTAAACAACTAATTAATAGATAAAGTTCACCATTTTTTAAACAGGTAGACACTTAATACCTTGTTGAAATATCAATATAATAAGATCAAATACATTTATGAAGTTTATACAGGTAGATACGATATAAACAGGTAAATACTTTGTCATTGCTACTAAGTATAAAGTTTTCTGTTGCTTAAAATAATTGTGAATTTTATAAAAAAGAACAGTTTCTTTAAGAATTCATATTCCATTAATGTATGAAATGTTATTTAAAAAAAAAATAATTTGAACTTTACAAATATATTAAGGGTTTTCAGATTATTGTCTTCATCTTTATTGTTATTTCCACAACGTTTCGGCCGATATGTCCTCCGGCCTTCTTCAGTTGTTTGTCGAACTCGGGAACCTTGACGGAACTACGAACTACGTCCTTTATTGAATCCACGGTGTTCGCCAGTTCTGATTCCGTTAGCCATAATAAAGATGAAGACAATAATCCGAAAACCCTTAATGATAAAAATCACCAAGCTTCGACCCAGAAATTTAGACAACTTTATTAATAGGTTAGCTCTTTAAATATTGATATAAAAATTAAGTATGAGATGTTTACCTGTTCAAAATAATCGTGAATTTTATAAAAAAAATATTACCAATATCAAATAAAAATTTTAAGGTTAATAACAATATCGTAAACCATTTGTTTCAAAGCAAAAGAATATTATTAGCTGTGTTAACAGATGATTTATATTAAATAAATAGAAATAGAAATACCTGATTAATAGAATTATAAATGATCATCATCATGTAATATATTATATTATATTAGATAGAAATACCTGATTAATAGAATTATTGATGATTACCATTATGTAATATATCCGGCGAACACTTACGCGTGACATACAGAAACACTGGACAGCTGTTTCGACCTTGTTAAGTCTTATCAGCAGTGTATACCAGCGACCTCAGATTGCAAAGCCGAAACTCTACAAGTGAGCCAACAGTTCATACCGCTCACAAGTGATGCCAAATTAACTAGTCATAGTAACTGCGCGGCCAAATGACCGGAATGTGTTTTGCAAGTTACATCCGTACTCTTTACAGAAGACACGGTCACCGCCAGAGCCAGGTCTTCCCAAGAGGATTAGAAATACGCATCCGCAAAGGATATAGATGTATACATATATAGTTCATATACTTAAAAAAGAAAAATATACATCGACTTTCTAACAGTTTCTCATTCCATCTGCTTGTATTTTCAGTTAGAATCTATTAGTTCCTCCTCTCTGTCCATATTTCTTTATCTATTATGGTTTCAGTATCATTCTTCTGTGTTATGAAATAATCTTATGTCTGCTTTAGGATGATCTATCACTCTTTCTCTTGAGTCCTGTCATATCTATCTCGTTTGTTTTTAATTTTCAAGGAGTTACAGTGGTGTAGTGGATAACGGGTAAGCGAGTTTGAAATCCAGTAGTTATATTACCTTCATTTTCGGACTAATACCCTTGAGAAAGGTATGAGCACCCTTATCCTCTCAGCTATGGATTAATCAGTAACACTAGTGTTCTTCAACAAGGATAGCTTTGGCATTAAATATCACACGAAGGTTAATATGCCAATAAATAGACAAATCAAAATTTGTTTCTTATCTTTTATACACCAGTTGTCTTTTAGGATACTTATATGAAATCATTTAATCTCTTTTTTCTTCTTTGTTTTTCATTATCTATTCAACTGTTTTATTCTTTTCCTTTTTTTTTTTTTATATATTTCTATTTATTTTTCATTTTCTTTTTTGTGAATATTCTCTTCCCTCCTTATTCATTGTACATCGCCATCTCTCTTATGGAGGTGCCCGTGGTGTAATGGTTATCGTCGTAGGAAATAGACACGGCAACACAAGTTCAAATCCTGACCGAGACTAATTGCATTTCACATAGCACTAATACCCTTGGGAAAGGTATGAATCCAATTATTCTCCTTCCAGCTATGGGTAAATAGTAGGGTAGACTAGGTTCTTCAGCCTTGGTTAGGCAACTAGTCTAGGATAAGGAAAACTCTGAATTCAAACCTGTTAAACTTTGCTCAAAAATTGACCTTGTGTCATATCCTGCCCGAGCGGAGGGGTTGGTAGATATGATCGTCATCTCTCTCATTTATCTCTATCTTGCTACATCTTACTTTTATCTTCTAGCAACCTTTGTCTAATTTAACTATCCATTCTTTACGTATGTTAATTTGCATAATTCTTTCTGAATCTTTTATATGTATATAATTCCTTTCTAATCAATCGATATTCCTGGCCCGTTGTCTTTTCTTCTCTAGACTATCATTCTTTTCAAATTCTATTTTCGAATTTTTTTTTCGTCGCCTGTATTTTATGCCCGTACTCCGTTTTATCATCTCCACTTACTTTCTCTTTCCCTTCCAATCTCACAGTCCCCTTCGCTTCTGTGTCTCGGATTCACTCCAACCAATTTTCTTAGAAGACAAAGTTACAGATTATCCGGGGGTCATATCAAGTCAAACTCAGACGCGATAAGAACGGTGTCAATGAAAGTGATTGCATACTTAGACGAAGATATAGCCCGTAATTATTCTCTTAATGGAAATTTGCCGTGAAAGTTTACAAAGAATCTTTCAAAATTAACGAAAGAGAAAAGACAACTACAATGTCTTACAATTCTGCCACCAAAAGTGTTTTTTTTAATGTTAATACAGCGCGATTTGAATTCTACAAATTGGGGGTCGAGTTAAATGATATGTTCTATCTTATTCTTTCACGAATTTCAAAGATAAATAGATTTATTGCACATGACATTTTTAATAACAGCAATCAAGATAAATTATACTCAATTAGTCGAAAAAAAGGAAAAAGAAAGCGTAATCAAGTCAAATCTATCAGAAACATAATATATTCTTATTTACCAACCCCTCCGCTCGGGCAGGATATGACACAAGGTAAATTTTTAAGCGAAGTTTTACAGGTTTGAATTCAGAGTTTTCCTTCTCCTACACTAGTTGCCTCACCAAAAATGAAAAACCTACTCTGCCCTACTATTTGCCCATAGCTGGAGGGAGAATAATTGCATTCATACCTTTCCCAAGGGTATTAGTACTATGTGAAATGCGATCAGTCTCGTCCAGGATTTGAACTCGTGTCGCCGTGTCCATTTCCTACGACGATAACCATTACACCACAGGCACCTCAGTAACATTCAGTATATTCTCTCTCAATCTGTCAAAAGTTTTTACTGGTCAATACAAAAGAGACCTGATTTTTATTAAGGAAAAAATATTGTCTCCGTTAGTTTTATGCTGCCCTTACAACGAGAAAGTTTAATTTCAATGATTTCTCCAAGTTTCATGACTTTGTATTACGTTTTAGTCAATATATTGCTTACAGTATGTGTTTCCAGTGAGAGTACCCACGTAAAAAACTCATTTTGCCAGTGAGTTAAGAAAAAAGAATTTCTAACAGTTTTACAAAGTCATTTCAGAACATATTTAGGGAAATCAACAGCCAATAGATCAGTTGTTTCTTACTTGTGGACCATTTTTGGTGTCAAATATGTTTCAAGCCCTAAGAAACACAAAAATAAATTCCATGCAACAGGAAATACTTACTTACAGAAAACAGAATATGGAAAAAATATAAATGCTGACGAATGACTACACTGCACCTGCTGTCTATCTATCAGCTTGTCAAGTTGAACTTCGAAACCTTGGTTTAGCTTCAGGCATAAGTCTCCTCTCTTTTAAAATGTGCAAAAGATTACGTTTTTTGGTGAGTACATTATTTCCTGTAGAATATACAGCCTAAACCAACCAGGTGGTAGGAAAACCAAGTGATTATAGAACAAAATTTTCAAAGAACATAGAATTAGAGAATTTTACTTTCAACTTTCCAATAAATGAATCTCTTTAATTTATCCCTGACTTAACAAAAGGCCAATTGTAAGAATACGTCAGGACCGCTTTTGGGCGTAAGGGCCCGCATTTAGAATCACTTGAGTAAACAATTCACTCACGATTTTTACACGGCTTTTGAAAATAATAATAGTATGTTTGTACGGAGTTCAAAGTTTTCGGTTACTATTATTAATTTTATCCAATAGGACCGTGTTCGCGCATGTTACCTAAAGGTGTGACACAGTTTCATAATGAACGCAGATCAAGATTATAGAAAGTTCATTAAACAACTATAGAGCGTGCTCTTTGCTATGATGCTAATAGGGATCGTAAAGTAGGTGAGAAGAAAAAGAAAAATACAACTGGCTTAAAATATACGACCAACTGTTTTTATTCTCCTCGTTCAGTTTTCGAAGTCGTGAAAATTAAAGGGGAATGGATAATGGACACAGCGGGGAAGATTCGCTGGTTTTCCTTTGTGATAAACAACACTTTGTTGACTTTTGAGGGGTCGTTTCATTCCCGCCCCCGATATGCTTTATCTTTCTTGTGTCTCACGTCTCAAAAAAAAAGTCCAATTTGAAAAATGCAGATTCTTTTTTGTGGTTTTCAGGACACTAAACCTCAACTCCAATATGCGTTGAGAAAATACCTGAGCGCCTCTTGTAATCACTCAGAAGCTGACGGGTTCAGATAATTTCGACAACTTTTGACTAATCACTATTTTGGTTTGGTTGGGTTTTATGGCGTATAAATCATTTTAGGATATTTAATGCCAAATCATCTTTTTTACATATATCTTAAGTATATATAACTGGCTCTTGGCCTAGTGGGTAACATGTTCACCAATGGTCCGGGAGACCTGGGTTCAATAAAAGGTCGCGTCATACCTAGGACTCAAAAATGGTACTTGATACCTCCTTGTTTAACAATATAAGGTACGTATAAAGGGTATAGTGGAACAATCCAGGAAAAGAAGAAGCGCCGTCCCCTACACCTCGATGTAATAGCTATTGTAAAGTAGGCCTTCGGGTCACCCTCGACTATGGTTGCCAACTTTACTGCTAAATATGTATGATTTGGTTTGGTTTGGTTTGGTTTTATGGCATATCAAACATCGTTGTCTGAGAATTAATTTTTATTTATTGCGGACTTTTTGTCCTCATCTTGGTAGTTTTTGTGTTGTTTCTTCTTTCACTACGTTTCGGCCAAGTTTCACCCCTGGCCTTCATCAGGTGATTTTTTACCGCGACCTCGGATAGGAATGCTGAGTCTTGTAACCGTATCCCCAGTAATTACTGCCTTCCATAGTTGTTGTCTATCGCACCACGTTTTTGACCAAGTAAACCTCTGGCAAACTTGGGTAGAAGCTTCATCTGAAAATGATTCCAATTAAGACAAACATCGTTGGTTATTTAATGTCAAATCCTTATAGAGATTAGATATATTCATGATTTGCAAATACATTTCTAGATAATATTGTAGAGCTCTTTTTCTCACTCAGTAAAATGATTTCAATTATTGCAATATAACATTCATAATTTAATATCAGTCATTTGTTTGAACTTAGTCTGTTCTATTTAACTCATAGGACTCTATCTGGTGCAAACACTCTGGGTCAGTGTGGAACAAGGGGTAATAGCCAGAAAGGGATACTCCATGTTCCTCGAATCTCCAATGCTGAAGCCTTACCATCCCAGAGTTTAATGTCATATGCCAGGTACATGTTGGGGGTGTCATACCCCGCTGCAGAGATGCAGTCGGTATATTCTACAGCCCCAGCTGACGGGTCTGTAAACGCTATTTTCCTTCCAATTTTGCCATGAATCAAATCTTATTACACTAAGCCTACCAAAAAGAGTTTGAACTCGGTTAACCTGATTCACTTCCAGCTCCCTGCTATCTTTCATATTTTAAATATTCATACGAGGCAATAATCCCTTATAGCCTAAAAGACTTCCTTAGAAACAGCAGCTATATAAGTGATTAATATTAAAGCATATCTATCGAAGTTAACGGTACAAGACCACAACTGATGGTTCTTCTATCTATATCTTTCTATCTTTTTCTCTCACTCTCTCTTTCCCTATATATATATATATATATATATAAAGAATGAGAGAGAAATAAGAAGAGAGAGAAACATTCACTCATGACCTGTTAACTGAAATATGCTAAAATTCTAATTATTCATTTATTAGCATATCATAAACATTAAAAGATTTTAAAATTCTTGAACTTTTACAGATACTTTTCCTACTGAATGATTCCTTGCAATCTTTCCATACCCAGTGTTGGCTGGAGGTCTTTTACAGGAGTCTGAGTGATTACAAGTTTCCTCTAGTCTCCAGGAATCTTCTGAGTTTTCTGGCCATTATCAATAATATAGAAGTTTGGAGGGTCTCCATTCTTCCACTGATTTTGAATTCTTCACCTTCCATTCTCTTATCTAAGTCTTTGAGAACCCATCCAGAAGCAACAATTGCAATTGGTATAACCGAAACTATCAAGTTCCTCAGCCTTTGTAGTTCACTGACAAGGTTTAAGTATTTGTTTATTTTTTCACTGTCTTTTCTTCTTCCAGTCAACCCAAGCCATATATTTTTCTCTTTGGATAGACTGTTCTCTATAGAATAATAATAAACAGCACTCACCTTTACAAGCCAAAAGTAACATGGTTTTTATATCCGAAGAGATCCAACTCTCAGTGAGCACAAGGCCCAAATAGGGGGGAAAGGGAAAGGGGCGAAAACTGTATTTTCCTATAAAGCCCACGCTAGTCGCACTTATCGCCAACAATCATCATTCAATCAGCTTTTTTTTTCTCCAATCCCTCATCATCTTTAACTTGCTGTATATAAGTCATTTCATTTCATCGAATTTTAAGTAGGACTTTTTTGGTGATTGAAGCGTGGTTGGTGGATGAATGAATTTATTGTATAGAATGAGAGGCCAAAAGTAACATGGCTGCCTCCTTTGAAGATCTAGCCAGCTAAAGTTTCCCCCTTTTATTGAAGAGTGCATGAGCAGCATGTGGATTGGTTCACTTTACAAGAATGGACCTACCCAACACATTTGCATGAGTGGTGTCCATTCATCTACTTATTATTTTAATTTTGGTCACCACACTTTTGAGTTAACCAATATTCTACATTCTCCAAGGTCATTGTATTTATGACGAAAATAAGTAATCCTAAACATTTAGAATAAATTCAGATAAATCCCGTTGAATGAAAGTTGTTTTGGATATGTTCGAATTTTATACACTTGTATTGGCCAGTCCTCTAAAAGCTTTATGTATATCCTTCTTGAAACGTAATCTGTCTGAATATATGTTGCCCAGTCGGTTGGGGTCGTAGAACACCGACTGCTTCTCTGCAGAGGGGTAAGACCCCGCCACAACGAGTGTCCTAGATACGACACTAAACAATCTGATGGTGAGGTTCCAGCAGAGCTGGATCTTTGGGGAACACAGAGTACCTCTTCATTGCTAACGCTCCTAGGTCCACTCTGGCCCGGAGAAGTAGCACCTGATAGGGCCCTATCTATGGGTTAAATAGAACTAACAGCATTCTAATGCAATATTGAATTGTTTGAGTAAACTGAATAGCTTGAAATAGAAATGTTTTTGACTATTAAACCGTATTTATATTTAAACTGCGTGCTTATGCTTAACTGAATTATTTGAAATAGAACTGTTTTAGGATATTAAAACTGTATTTACACTTAATTGAATTGTACATATAACTGCTGGAATAGTTTGAAATGGAAATGTTTTTGACAATTAAACTGTGTACTTATGCTAAACTGAATTGTTTTAAATAGAACAGGTTATTTACATAACAATGAATTTGGCGTTAAATAACCTACAAAGGTTGATATGCCATAAAACCAAACAAACCAAACCAAACCATCTGAATATATGCCTCAACTGATGATGGCTCAACACTAAAAACTGTCAGAATTAATAAATTTATAAAATTTACTAACAAATATCTAAGTGCTTATATTGTCGTCAATATTTCTATTTGGAATATATTTCTATTCATATATATATATATATATATATATATATATATATATTTAGTTTATATATTGATCTAACAAGGATGTATGATGCGTTCCTGAACTTTTGACCAGGGAAAAAGGTACATTTTTGTTTTTTCAGTTGACTATTAATTTACTTCCAAGCAGCGATCTTGTCGATACTGCTACATGGATGCACTACTCGGATGTGAACTAAACGGCTGGAGAAAAGCTTGACGGCAACTACACAAGAATGCTGCGAGCAATATCGAACAAGTCCTGGAAGTAACACCCCCAAAGCAGCAGCTTTATGGCCACATACCGCCCATCACGAAAACTATGCGAGTTAGACAAACCAGACACAAACCTGGACACTGCTGGAGAACCAGGGACGAGCTCATAAGTGATGTTCTCCGATGGACCCCTTCACATGATCGATCAAAAAAGCAGGGCAACCAGCTAGAACCTACATACAAGCAGCTCCGTGAGGATACATGATGTAGCCCTGAGGACCTGCCGCAAGCAATGAACGATAGGGATGGG
>CAUZXS010006299.1:0-20000 GCA_963585895.1 Sepioteuthis lessoniana
GAGAGAGAGAGAGAAAGATTTTCGTTATAAAACGACGTATCGTCTTTGAATGTTAAGCGTATTGAGTTTTACAGGATGCTCGTCTTTTCAGCCATTTTCTCTTAAACACAAAGTTTGAAGTGATTTTAACTTTACTTTTCTTTTATCAAAAGCAAAAATATAGATAAATAAAAACAACAAAGAACAGGATAATCGTACTAGCCAAAAGGTCTTCTTATCTTGCAAAAGGTCTCTGCTTCCGGTAAAGACCTCCTTGAACTTTGACCAAAGTTTTGACATAAAAGCCAAATCCACCAAAGCATGTCATCGTAAAAACAAACAAAAACTCTCTCTCTCTCTCTCTCTCTCTCTCTCTCTGTATTTTTCACTTTTTTTCTCTTTGTCATTATCTCCCCCCCTTTCTCTCTCTCTCTCTTTCACTTTCTTTCTCTCTATCATTATCTCCCCCCCTCTCTCTCTCTATCTATCTCTATCACTCTATCTTTCGTTTTCAATCTTGCTCTTTTTCACTTTCCCCTCCCCTTTTTTTTCGTCCTCTCGATTTTACTCTGGTTTTCTTTCTTTCTTTCTTTCTTTCTTTCTTTCTTTGTCGGTTTGTCCATATCTATCAATCTTTCATCAATTGTCTCTCCTTCTCTTTGTTCTCCTCCCTCTTTTCTTCTTCCTTTCTTTCTTTCTCTTTCTCACTTTCTCCTTCTGATCTTTTTCCACTCTTCCTTTCTTTATTTCCCTGACTCCGTCTTTCTTTGTCTGTCTGTTATTTAGATAGAAAGAAACCGGTACTTTCGCATCAAGTCCAGCCAGAATAAAAATAAATGCAAATATTTTTTAAAGTAAACTGTTTAAAAAAAATAAACAAGTAACTCTCTCTCTCTCTCTCTTTATATATATATATATATATATATATATATATATATATATATATATATATATATATATATATATATATATATGCAGTGGTGACAATCACGTTTTGTACAAGTGTATAAAATTGAAGGGTGATATTTAATTAAAATGTTTTATGGTCATATTTCCCGACATTTTAGGTATTAGATAGATAGATAGATAGATAGATAAGGAAAGGAATGCGATGTAAAGAAACTGGGATAGATAGATAGATAGATAGATAGATAGATAGATAGATAGATAGATAGATAATTTTATAGAATTGTATAGTTTCAAGTACTTCTATCGAGGAGACAAAGAGAAAAAAACACGAGAGAGAAAGAAAGAAAGAAAGAAAAAAAATCTGGATAGATAGATAGATAGATAGATAGATATTGAAGAGAACCCTTAAATAGTCCTCAGTCAAGAAAGTCTGCAAGACAAATTCAACCTAAAATTAACGATGATGCAAATACCGGTTGTAATTACCGGATATTGCTTGACACATCCGGTTCCGGTTAGAATTATACACCGCCGAATTAAGAGCTTTTTTTTCCTTCATTTTCACTTTTCGTTTAATAACTCTGTGTGTGTGTGTGTGTGTGTGAGAGAGAGAGAGAGAGAGTGGGGGGGAGAGTGACTGAGTGAGAGAGAACAGCTCTGACGAAGACCGGACTAAATGTTTGTGCAAATGTCGAAATAAGCATTCAATCTGAATTCTTCCTTTGTCGTTTTATTTTGACACAAACAAACGAGTAATGAATAACTGATTTATTGGATTAATTGCACTTTTTGTTTCGGGTGGTGAGGGAGGGGGTCTACTGGGGAGGGTCAGTGGGATGTGTGGGTGGTGTATGAGTGTGTCAGTTTTGTGTGTGTGTCAGTGTGAGAAATGTGTGTATTTTGAGTATGTGTGTGTTAGAGATGTGTGTGTGTGTGTGTGTGTGTGTGTGTTATGTATGTGCATGTTTTAGAATTGTGTGTGTTTGCGTATGAATTTGAGTTGTGTGTTGGGTGGTGGTGTTTGAGTTGTATGTATTTATGTTTGTTTTAAAGTTGTGGGGGATTGTGTATGTGTTAGAGCTGTGTGTACATTTGTATGTGTGTTAGAACTGTGTGTACATGTGTGTGTGTGTGTGTGTGTGTGTGTGTGTGTGTGTGTGTGTGTGTGTGTGTGTTAGAGCAGTGTGTACATGTGTGTGTGTTAAAGTTGTATGTATGTGTGTGTGTTAGAGTTGAATATATGTATGTGTGTACATGTGTGTGTGCGTGTGTGTGTGTGTTAGAGTTGTATGTATGTGTGTGTTAAAGTAATATATGTGTGTGTTGGAGCTGTATGTATGTATGTGTGTGTGTTAGAGTTGTATGTATGTGTGTATGTGTTCGAGTTGTGTGTGTGTGTGTGCGTGTGCGTGTCGTGTGTTAGAGTTGTATGCATGTATGTGTGTGTGTGTTAGAGTTGAATATATGTATGTGTGTGCGTTTGTATGTGCGTGTGTGTGTTAGAGTTGTATGTGTGTGTTAAAGTAATATGTGTGTGTGTTAGAGCTGTATGTATGTATGTGTGTGTGTGTTACAGTTGTATATGTGTGTGCGTGTGTTACAGTTGAATATATGTGTGTGTGCGTGTGAGTGTGTTAGGGTTGTATGCATGTGTATGCGTGTTAGAGTTGTATGTATGTGTGTGTTAAAGTAATATGTGTGTGTTAGAGCTGTATGTATGTATGTGTGTGTGTTCGAGTTGTATGTGTGTGTGTGTGCGTGTGTTAGAGTTGAATATATATATGTGTGTACGTGTGTGTAGTATGCGTGTGTGTGTGTTAGAGTTGTATGTATGTGTGTATGTGTGTGAGTTTTATGTATGTGTGTGTTTGTCAGAGTTGTATGTATGTGTGTGTGTGTGTGTTAGAGTTGTTTGTGTGTATGTATGTATGTGTGTGTGTGTGTGTTTGTGTGTGTGTGTGTGTGTGTGTGTATGCGTGCTATATCATTGATAAAATTTTATTAAAAACAATACAGTTCATGTCAAAATATACGCGTGGAGGCGCCCGTGGTGTAATGGTTATCGTCGAAAGAAATGAATACGGTGACACGAGTTCAAATCCTGGACGAAACTGATGCATTTCACGTAGCACTAATACCCTTGGGAAGGTATAAATCCAATTATTCTCCTTCCAGCTATGGATAAATAGTAGGACAGACTGTGTTCTTCAGCCTTGGTAAGGCAACTAGTCTAGGAGAAGGAAAACTCTGAATTCAAACCTATTTAAAAATTGCCCTTGTGACATATCCTGCCCGAGTGGAGGGGTTGGTATAAATATATATCTGTGCGTATGCGATAAAACACAAATTCAATTTTATATTGTTTAAAGATTATGCAGAACACTATTTTTTAGAAAAATCGTTCTACTAATTTTTTTTTAAAATTGATTTATTTGTTTAATGGCATAGACAGCTATCGATAGGCTTTCGATCATATGGAAATCAAACCTGACCGATAAAATGAAACGCAGTTTCTTCCAGGCTGCGGTCGTGTCGATACTGCTATATGGATGCACTACTTGGACGCTGACTAAACGGTTGGAGAAGAAGCTAGACGGCAATTATACAAGAATGTTAAGAGTAATATTGAACAAGTCCTGGCAGCAACACCCCACAAGGCGCCAACTATACGGTCACCTACCACCTATCACAAAAACTATCCAAGCTAAACGAACCAGACATGCCGGACACTGCTGGAGAAGCAAGGACGAGATCGTAAGTGATGTACTTCTGTGGACCCCTGCATATGGCCAATCAAAAGCAGGACGGCCAGCTCGAACATACATACAGCAGCTATGTGATGATACGGGATGTAACCCTGAAGACCTGCCAGAGGCGATGAATGATAGGGAGACGTGGAGAGAGAGGGTCAGGGATATCCGTACTAGCCGCACCACGCGATGATAAATGGCATACCAATCTTTGTGGGTAATTTAACGCCAAAGCCATGCTTGTAGAACAGAAGTCATACTCTTTAACCTATAGCTGTTCTATACCATTTCCGAGGGTATTACATCGAAGGAGAACGTAATTACGCTACTGGAGATCGAACTCGCTTACAACGATGCTGCAGCCCAGGACGTTAGCTACAACCCTACGAGGATTGTTCCACAGCTCTAGAAAGTAGCGACCCGTTATGATTGAAAGCTCAAGTCAATTTTGTTGAAATTCCACAATGATGTTAATATATTACGAAATATCTGATTATACTTTTCTCAAAATGGCACACCATCGCAAGATTTTTATTTAAGCAATCCTCTAAAAAATCCTTCTAAAAAGAACATTTTTTTAAAAAATAATCTAAATTTTTGATATAAACAATATGCTCATTTATTCCGTCCTGATTTGCAGGATTAGCATCATCATGGGTCATTTACTATATTTTAAAGTGATAGCTAAGCACGTGAGGTAGCTGTAATAATAATTAAAAAAAAAAGGTATTAAAACGAAATTTTTAATTATTTAAAATTTTAAAATTTTAATCTTAAATGAAGATATTTGCAAAAAATAAAAACCTTATAAGGAAACGGATGATGTGAAAACGTCTAGATAGTCTCGATGAATCAGTGCCAGTGCTGAAAAAATACATACATACATACATACATATATATATATATATATATATATATATATATATATATATATAAATCCAGCTTCGATAATTTTTGAATGAAACAAGTACAGCACCTCACCCACTTACACCAGACCGTGCAACATTTTCTCGTTTCCTATTTTGAGAATGGGAACGACACAAGAATACAGCGTGCTGTTTTGAACTAATCCTGGAAGCAGCATCCCACAAAACAGTAACTGTACAGCCACTTACCTCCCATCTTACAATACAACCATGCAAGACAAACAAGACCTGTAATGAACTGATGGAGAAGTAAGCAAGACCCCACCACCTCTCCGCGTTATAATTGTTTTGTAAGGATTGTTAGTGTTAGTTTCGAGAAACCATAAAAATGTGTACAAATTATTTGTATTAAACGGGAATACTTGAAACCATATAGTTGCGGGCAAATTATTAGAGTTAGATAAGAGGAATACCTAAAAGCATATTGGCCCAGTCGGCTGGGGCTGTAGAATACACCGACTGTATCTCTGCACGAACTCATAAGTGATGTACTCTTATGGCCCCCCACACATGGCCGTGCAAAAGCAGGACGACCAGCACGAACATACATTCAGCAGCTATGTGAGGATACGGGATGTTGTCCTGAAGACCTGTCTGGGGCGATGAACGATAGGCAGGAGTGGCGAGAGAGGGTCAGGGATATCCGTGCTACCAGCGCGACATGATGATGATGATCTCTGCAAAGGGGTAAGACTCCTTCAATGAGTTTCTTGTGACCCAGTCGGCTGAGGCTACCGAATGCACCGACTGCACCTCTACAAAGGGGTAAGACTCCCCCAATGAGTGACCTGTGAACCAGTCGACTGGGGCTGTAGAATACTCCAACTGATTCTCCGCAGAGGGGTAAGACTCCAACGAGTGTCCTATGGCCAAGTCGGCTGGAGCTGTAGAATGCATCAACTGCATCTTCGCAAAGGGGTAAGACTTCCCCAATGTGTGTTCTGTGGCTCAGTCGGCTGGGGTTGTAGAATACACAGACTGCAGAGGGGTAAGACTTCCCTAACGAGTGTCCTGGATATGACACTAAATAATCTGATGGTGAAGCTCCAGTTATGCAAGAGTTTTGAGGAATGCAGAGTATCTCTTCATTGATATCGCTCCCAGGTCTACTTTGGCCGAGAGTGGTAGCACTTGATAGGAACCTATTTATGGATCAAATAAAACTTTGATATTTAAACTGTGTACTTATGCTCAAGTGAATTGTTGAAATAGAACTGTTTTTACATTTAACTGTGTGTAAACAAATGACTGATGTTTAGTTGAATTGTATGATACATGGCAAATATTTGAAAACATTTAATTATGTGCAAAGAAATAATTAATAGTGATTAGAATTATCGTATTCGATAGAAATAAATTAAATCATTTAACTTTGAGCGAAAAAGTGCGCTCAGGCTCGTTCAAAAAGGTAAATCAACAAAATGTGTTCAGAAATCATATCTAATACATATGTATAAAAAAAAAAAGATTTGGCATTAAATAACCTACAATGGTTGATATACCATAAAACCAAACCAAACCAAATCCTACATATCTAATATATGTATAAAGAGGATTTGGCATTAGATAACCAACAATGGTTGATATGCCATAAAACCAAACCCAACCAAATCATGTATATTTAGTATATACGTATCAAGAGGATTTGGCTTTAAATAACCTACAATGGTTGATATGCCATAAAACCAAACCCAACTAAATTATATATATTAAGTTGCGCCCTTCCCTACACCGAGAGTAGTAGCTATTGAAAAGGGAGCCTTCTGGTCGCCCTCGACAATGGTTGCCAACTCTTTTAAATATATATATGTATGAAAAAGGATTTGGCATTAAATAACCTACAATAGTTGATATGCCATAAAACCCAACCCAACCAAATCATATATATTTAATATATATGTATAAAGAGGATTTGGCATTAAATAACCCACAATAGTTGATATGCCATAAAACCCAACCGAACCAAATCATATATATTTAATATATATGTATAAAGAGGATTTGGCATTAAATAACCCACAATAGTTGATATGCCATAAAACCCAACCTAACCAAATCATATATATTTAATATATATGTATAAAGAGGATTTGGCATTAAATAACCTACAATAGTTGATATGCCATAAAACCCAACCGAACCAAATCATATATATTTAATATATATGTATAAAGAGGATTTGGCATTAAATAACCTACAATAGTTGATATGCCATGAAACCCAACCAAACCAAATCATATATATTTAATATATATGTATAAAGATGACTTGGCATTAAATAACCCACAATAGTTGATATGCCATAAAACCCAACCTAACCAAATCATATATATTTAATATATATGTATAAAGAGGATTTGGCATTAAATAACCTACAATAGTTGATATGCCATAAAACCCAACCAAACCAAATCATATATATTTAATATATATGTATAAAGAGGATTTGGCATTAAATAACCTACAATCGTTGATATGCCATAAAACCCAACCGAACCAAATCATATATATTTAATATATATGTATAAAGAAGACTTGGCATTAAATAACCTACAATGGTTGATATGCCATAAAACCAAACCAAACCAAATCAAACTAAAAGCGTACAATTGTGTACACGTCATAGTAAAATATAGGAATTACGAAAACCATAAAATTAGGTCCAAATTATTAGTATTGAATCGGAATACTTGAAACCATATCGTTGTATGCAAATTAATAGTATTCGACAAGAATACTAGAAACAATAGAACTGTTTCAATCATTAGAGAGATACTAAAAACGATTCCATTTTGTGCAAATGTTTCGGTAAAATGAAGGAAAACTTGACACCATAAAGCCGGGTATAAATTGTTAGCATTAGATTGGAATACTTGAAACCAGGGCGCAGATTTCTGTATTAAAAAGAGTTACTAAAAACTATAATTGTTTACAAATTCTTATTATTTGAAATTTTATTATTGCTTGCAGGAATAAAAGGCAATAAAATGAAAGTGACTGACTACGTCGTAAAAAACGCAACCAGAAGTGATTCATTGTCTGAAAACTTTTACAATACAAGAATTCAGAAAAAAAAAGGCAGAGATTGAAGAGTCGGCTGGTTAGGTTTTATGGCATATCAACCTTTGTAGGTTATTTAATGCCAAATCCATTTTTACACAAATAAACAGTTCCATTTCAAACAATTCAGTTTAGCATATGTACGCAATTTAAATGTAATTACACAGTTTAAATATCAAAAGCATTTCTATTTCAAGCAACTCAGTTTAACATGAGTACATTTGTTTGGTCAAAGATCAGTAGTGTAAGTTACACTGTAATTTACTAAGGTTTTTTTGCTTAGATGCGTCTCAAGGCCGTATGAATGGAGTACCCAATAAGAGTCGAACTCTCTCGTGTAGGTTTGCTAATCTAGCTTGCTAAAAACATGAGTACAGTTCCACTTCAAACAATTCAGTTTAGCATAAGTACGCAGTTTAAATGTAAGTACACAGTTTAATTGTCAAAAAACATTTCTATTTCAAGCTATTCACTTTCGTCAAACAGTTCTAATTCAAACAATTCAGTTTAGCATAAGTACGCAGTTTAGATGTAAGTATACAGTTTAATAGTCTAAAACATTTCTATTTCAAGCTATTTACTTTCGTCAAACAGTTCTAATTCAAACAATTCAGTTTAGTACAAGTACAGTTTTTGTCTAAACGCAGTTAAATGTCAAAACAGTTCTTTTTCAAGCAATTCAGTTTAGCGTGACCTGGGAGCGATGGCAATAAAGGGTTGCTCCTCATTTCCCAAAACTCCAATATCATTGGAATCTCACCATCGGATTGTTTAGTCATATACAAGACACTCGTTGGGGAGGGGTCTTACCCATCTGCAAAGGTGCAGTCGGTGTATTCTACAGCCCCAGCTGACAGGACAACGAAGAGTTGGGTCTCCGGTTGTAATGTGGTGGAACCTGAATGAGTCCGTTACTTATTTTAATATTTGTTTTTTATTTTGTTTATTTATTCATTTTTTTTTTTTTTGTTAATTGCTTTGTTTTTTGTTTGGCTTGGTTTTTTGTTTTTTTCATCTGCATATAAACCTGAACATATACTAATCGAATAAACCTCCCCTCACTTTTTACGACAAATTTTAAAATAATAAAAAAAATGTTAAAAGAAGAAGAAAAACAAAAAGGTTTCTTTTTTTCTTCTTCTTTTTCTTTTAAAGGCAACCGTGGGAATTATTTTCAACTGTGGGGCCACAAAATACCAGCCTGTCAAATTGAATGGGACAAGCAGCTCCGAGTTAAGAGAATCAGAAGGAAGTGATGAAATGTGGCGAGGAACAAAAGTAGGGATAGCAGATGGGGGTGCGGGGGTTACTTAGAGAAATACAAACAAAGGATTTAAACAATGGAAAAAAAGACCTACGAACAAAAAAGTGCGCGCGCAGACACACTCTCACACACATACCCATATCTACATCCATGCATACACGTCCCTACTAGACGCAGGGGGGTGGGTGGGGGCCAACAATACAAGCAGACAAAGAGCCTGCATACCATCACACAAGAAAAAACATGCCTCCTGGCAAGTAGTTTTGGTTCCGATATTCATTCGACTCAACCAAGTATGGTACAAGACCACAAATATAGAGCACTACATGACTAACAAATAATTATTCTAAGAAATAATTCACTGAAACCGTATAAGTTCCCATGGCGTAAACTCCCCTCACACTGTTACATTCACTTTCAAACTAGCACCCTCTGGAAAGGCATGAACCCGCTTATTTCCCCAACTTTAGGTAAAGTAGTACTGTTCTTCTACAAGGATAGCTTTGGCTTTAAATAACCCCGAAGGTTGATATACTGTTTAAAAAAAGTAATCAACTGAAATCATATACTTGCTTAAATTATTAGTCTTAGATAACGATACCTGATATCATAAAAAAAAATCTATGCAAGCAAATTATTCATCATATTTCTGTATTAAATGACCCATAAGGTGTTGATATGCCATTAAACAAATAAACCCACCAGTATCTAATAAGTTATATTTGGCTTAGTTTCTTTGTTATTTCAGTGCATCAAAGTTTTTTTCTTTTCTTTGTTGTTGTTTTTTGTTTGTTTGTTTTTTGTATTACGGTAGTGTTTTATTTGAAATTGCATCTAGTAAGTCATTTTTGGTCAACAAAAATAAAGAGCGGCCGAAACGTCCAAGATGGGAATATCCATGGCCGAAATACCGGACAATCGTACAGTTATTCTGGTCTTCCGAATGATTTAAAAGTGTTTATTTTTCCGACAGATTTTGGGTGGATTTTGTTGTTTATATTTATTTACAAACCTGGAGGAACAGGTTTAGGTTGCTAACCTCCTTTCCTTAAATCCTTGCAACGTCTCCTTTGCCGATAGAGAAATTCTACTGAATATTGCCACATTCGGTGATCCACTAGATTTTATTTAGCCCACAGCAAATTTAAATAATTTCCCCAATTGTGCAAGTAGACAGTTAACAAGAGCAGTTCTGTCCATTGAAAAACATAAAATTTAATTCAATCTGCTAAGAACAGCTTCACGCATGCGCAGAAGCACTTGAATCTCAATAGCTGTTGACAGTAATCATGCTTTATTGAATTTAAATAACTTGTTGACTTACCCAATATAACAACTTAGAAGCTGGGTGACACAAGGCCAATTTTTGAGCGTTGTACAATTAGTTAGAATTCAGAGATTCTGTTGCCATACCAAGATTAAAGAGCCAGTCTGACCTGCTTTTTAGCTGGGGTGGGGGAGAATAAATAGATTCATGCTTTTCCCAAACATCCTCTATAATTTGATAACCAGTCTGCTGAGGATGAGAAAAGTCCTGGAGACTTGATGAGACTTGCTGTCATTCAAACTCCAGTGAAAGACCACGGGGCAAACGTGGCCTAGTCGGCTGGGGCTGCAGAATACACCGACTGCATTTCTGCAGAGGTGTGAGACTCCACCAACGAGTGTCCTGGATATGAAATTAAACAATCTGATGGAGAAGCTTCAGTAATGCTGGAGCTTTGGAGGAATGCGGAGTATCCCTTTATTGTCATTTCCATTGCTCCCAGGTCCCCTCCAGCAAGGAGTGGTTGCACCTGATAGGCTCCTATTCTGTTTTGATATTCAATTGTGTGTAAGCAAAAAACTATACTGAATTGTTTGAAATAGAACTGTTTTTGACATTGAAACTGTGTTCTTATGCTAAACTGAATTGTTTAAAATAGAACTGTTTATATTCATTAAAATAGATTTGGCATCAAACAATCTACAATGGCTCATGTGCCATAAAACCAAACCAAATATAAATCTATAATTTGAGTAAAGTTGTTTTTTGTTCATATATATATATATATATATATATATATATATATTGTTTTAAAGAAAAGGATTTTTTTAAACCGGCTATGGGCCAAATGTGTAAAGCGTTCGCCTCTGGCCCGAGAGACCGGGGTTCGATCTTCAGGTCGAGTCATACCAAAGATTCAAAAAATGGTACTTGATGCCACCTTGCTTAGCATTCAGCATTATAAGGTACGGATCAAGGGTAAAGTGAAGTAATTCATGGAATGGAGTAGCGTCCTCCCCTACACCTCGGTCTGGAAGCTATTGAAAAGGAAGCCTTCGGGTAACCCTCGACTACGGTTGCCAACTTTACTTTTTCAATACTTTCATTTAAAAGAAATATGTTTTAGAAATCAAGTTTAAATATATATATATATATATATATATATATATATATATATATGATCTCCCAGATAAGATAAAACGGGAATTCTTCTAAATTGTAACTGTATCAGTACTACCGTATGGTAGCACCACTTGGACTCCTACAAAAAGCTTGTTGAAAAGGCTTGATGGTAACGACTCAAAAATTCTTTTTGCAGTTTTAAACAAATCCTGAAAGTAACACCCCACAAAAGGGCAGCTGTACGGCCACTTACCTCCCATCTCACAAACCATTTGTACAAGACGAACAAAACGAACTCATTAGTAACGTTCTTCCACACACATTAAGAAACCAGTATTGGACGCACAAAAACCTAAGCTCTCTGCGAACACTGGATGCCGTCTAGAAGACTTATCAATTGTGATGACCGATAGGGATGAAACGAGAGAGATAGCCAAGAGAATCTGTATTGTCGGCATTCTTTGATGATTATGATAATGATATATGATGTTACTATTAAAATTTGGAACATTTTTTAAAATTTAGAATATCTTTAGATGTCCATATATGGAAATTAAAAAGGGTACATCCCACACTGGTAGAAAAAGATTAACTTCAAGATTACTTCCGGTTTAAACTATTTTTAGCGATCGAACCGGCTCATTAGCTAGTGGGTAGAACGTTCGCTAATGGTCCGGGAGACCTGGGTTCAAACCCAGGTCGCGTCATACAGAAGACTTTAAAAATGGTACTTGATACCTCCTAGCTTAACACTCAGCAATATTAGGTAGGGACCAAGGGTAAAGTGAAGCAATCAAGAGAAAGGAGTAGCGCCCTCCCCAACACCTTAGTGTAGTAGCTATTGAAAAGGGAGCCTTCTGGTCGCCCTCAACTACGGTCGCCAACTTACAGTTTTGTGCTAGGCTTTCACTTCTAAGATTTTGCTACTATACAATTCCTGTAATTAAAATTATTTATTATTGTTTTTAATAGAAACAGCAAACCTGCTGTTCAACCTTTTGGCCCCAATTAGGAGAAGATGTGATGAGGGTTAGGGTTTTATGTTTTTGTCAGGGGCGGTGCGAGAAACAGCGTGAAAATGTCCGAGCTGGCCCGGTTGATCTGTGGGGTAGCAGAAAAGAGGGGGACGATAGAAGAAGGGAAAACATACGTTGTACACTCATGAATGAGTAGTGAGGGTAACCGAGCCAAGTGGCGAGTGAGGAGGAAGAGAAATGAATGGGTTGATTGTCTTTGCTTGTATTCGTCTACAAAGAAAAAGGTCAATGGTGTTCATAAAAAAAAACATAAGAAAAAAGTCGGGTGAGAGTTCGAGCCCAGGGATAGATTTGGTATCTTTCGAGGTCACAATTCTATTCTGTATTCAGGTTTACTGTCAAGATAGCATTGGCTTAGATGTCGTTTTCACAGGGGTCTATGATAATATTGATTCTTCAATTTAAGGCGTGAAGGAAATTCAGGGGTTAAAAAATAGCATTCAGACATCACGTAATTATCATTTACTTGGACAAGAAATTATTTTATTCATTAAGCTAGAGCATTTAAAGTATATATCTGTAAAAAAGAAATCCCTGTCGGCTGGCGCTGCAGAATACACCGACGGCATCCGTGCAGAAGTTGAGATCCTCACCCCCCGGCCCCGACGAGTGTCATGGATATGACACTAAACAATCTGATGATGAGGCGCCAATAAGGCAGGAGCTTTGGGGAAAGCGGAGTACCTCTTCATTACCATTGCTCCCAGGTCCACTCTTGCCCGGAGTGGCAGCACCTGATAGGGTCCTATCTATGGATCAAATATAACTGTTTGATATTTAAACTGAGTGCAAATAAATGACTCATGCTAAAGTGAATTGATTGAAAAAGGACTGTTTGATCATTTAACTGTGTGTAAACAAATGACTGATGTTTAATTGAATTTTTAGTAATATTTTTATCATTAAGGGTTTTCGGACTATTGTCTTGATATTTATTGTTACTTCCACAACGTTTCGGTCGACATGTCCTCCGGCCTTCTTCAGATTCGAACTATGTCCTTTATTGAATCCACAGGGGTCGCCTGTTCTGAATCCGTTAGCCATAACCGGGTACAAGTGTTAAGTCTTCTTGTATTGTTACTCGCCTGCAGTCAGGATTGAACTTGCAACCTCCAGATGATTGTCTTCTTAGAAGCTTAGGGAACTATTTAACCTTGACTTATATTTACAAATCATATATCTGATATAAAGTTATAAAGAGGACTAGGCATTAAATAACCTACAATAGTTCATATAAAGGTTAACGGCAACTACACAAGAATACTGCGAGCAATACTGAACAAGTCCTGGAAGCAGCACCCCACAAAGCAGCAGCTGTTAGATTAACCAGACATGCGGGACACTACTGGAGAAGTAGAGACGAACTCGTAAGTGACGTACTCCTGTTGACCACTTCATATGGACGAGCAAAGGCAGCACGGCCGGCATGAAACTACATACAACCGCTCCGTGCAGATACTGGATGTTGCCCTGAAGACCTACCGGAAGCAATGGACGATAGAGAGGGGTGGCGAGAAAGGCTCAAGGATATCCGTGCTGATGGCGCGACATGATGATGATGATGGTGAGTTTATATACCAAAAAACCAAGCTAGACCAATATCATCATCATCATCATCATCATGTCGTGCCGCCAGTACGGATATCCCTGACCCTCTCTCGCCACTTCTCCCTATCGTTCATCGCCTCCGGCAGGTCTTCAGGGTTACATCCTGTGTCCTCACATAGTTGCTGTATGTAAGTTCGTGCTGGTCGTCCTGCTTTTGCACATCCATATGTGGGGGTCCACAGGAGTACATCGCTTATGAGCTCGTCCTTGCTTCTCCAGCAGTGTCCCGCGTGTCTGGTTCGTCTAACTTGTATAGTTTTCGTTATGGGGGGCAAGTGTCCGTATAGTTGGTGTCTCGTGGGGTGTTGTCTCCAGGACTTGTTCAATACTGCTCTCAACATTCTTGTGTAATTTCCGTCTAGTTTTTTCTCCAGCCGTTTAGTTAGCGTCCATGTAGTGCATCCATGTAGCAGTATCGACACAACCGCTGCCTGGAAGAAACTGCGTTTCATTTTATCGGTTAGGTCTGATTTCCAAACCAATCTAATAAGAAAAAATTGCAACGATATTCAGTTTTTGCTACTTCATTTGTTACGTACTTGTGACGTTTCCTATTGTTGCAGGCAATGAACACACTGGGAAAGAAGTAATGGAAGATTGTTGATCGGAAAAACCCCTGGAGTAAAAAGAATGAAACTCCTTTTGCCTTCTGGCGAGAATAGAAAGGTTGAGAGCAGGATAGTTTGAAGTTGAGACCGTGGTATGAACAATCGAACAGAGATTGGTTTGGTTTGTTTAGTTTTATGGCATATCAACCTTTGTAGGTTATTTAATGCCAAATCCATTTTTATGAAAATAATCTGTTCTATTGAAAACAGTTCAGTTTAGCATAAGTACATAGTTTAATTGTCAAAAACTTTTCCATTTCAAACTATTCAAGCAGTTATATGTAATAATTCAGTTTAGTGTAAATACAATTTTAACGTCGAAAAACAGTTCTATTTCAAATAATTCAGTTAAGCATGAGCACGCAGTTTAAATGTAAGTACGGTTTAATTGTCAAAAACGTTTCTATTTCAAGCAATTCAGTTTACTCAATTATTTATAGCATAAGTATGCTGTTAGTTCTATTTAACCCATAGAGAGGGCCCTATCAGGTGCTACCGCTCCGGGCCATGGCAATGAAGGGGTACTCCGCATTCCCCAAAGCTCCAGCACTGCTGGAACCTCACCATCAGATTGTTTAGTGTCATATCCAGGACACTCGTTAGGGGCGGTCTTACCCCTCTGCAGAGGTGCAGTCGGTGTATTTTACAGCCCCAGCTGACAGGGCAATCAAACAGAGAAATGTGACACAAACAGTTGAAAAGAAAACGCAACGTCGGCCTTTGGGAAGAAAAGGTGCGACAACGTGCAAAAAATGTACATCAGAACAGCAGAAAAGGCCTGTCAGAACATAATCCTGTATCATGTCTCTGTATCGAATATTCCCGTGAAACATCGTATATCTTGAACTTTATTATGCGTTTAAAGGAGCCGGTGGTGTAATGGTTACCGTCCTAGGAAATGGACACGGCGACACGAGTTCAAATCCTGGCCGAGATTAATTGCATTTCACATAGCACTAATACCCTTGAGAAAGATATGAATCCAATTATTCTCCCTCCAGCTATGGGTAAATAGTAGGGCAGACTAGGTTCTTCAGCCTTGGTTAGGCAACTAGTCTAGGAAAAGGAAAACGCTGAATTCAAACCTGTTAAACTTCGCTTAAAAAGTGACCTTGTGTCATATCCTGCCCGAGCGGAAGGGTTGGGTAAATAGGATTATGCGTTTAAATTATTTTGTTTGTTGAATGCTGACGGAATAAATGTATTTTTTCTTTTGTTGAAAATTGCCGTTTTATTTAATTCTATTTTGCTTATCATTCTGATACGTTGTTTCCGTGCAGTAATTCCTCAACCTGTTGTCGATATTCCCATGAGATAACTCGGAGACATAGGACGAATTATACATTTTAATTCATTTACGTACTACTCGTCGCCGCCGTGTCCGGGCGTAATAAATATGGTGGCTAGCGGCCGGTATGTAACACAGGTCATTTTTTTATTATTTGGTTTGGTTTTATGGCATATCAACCCTTGCAGGTTATTTATGGCTATATCTTTATATATATATATTTATATATATATTGCTATCTCGCACTATAATTCTGTTCAACATCAGTCATTTGCTTGCGCACAGTTAAATGGTTAAACAGTTCTATTTGACTCATAGATGGGACTCTAATAGAGTGGACCTGGGAGTAATAGAGAGGAAGTGATACTCAGCATTCCCCAAAGCTCTAGAACAGGAACCTCACCATCAGATGTTTCAGTGTTTAGGACACTCGTTAGGAGTGGGACTTCACCCAGCTGGAGTGATAGAGTCGGTGACAAGTTCAGGCTTATATATATATATATATATATATATATATATATAAGAAGCATTTTAGTAATATATGGATACATTTAGAAAAATGATATTTAGTGTGATGCAGACCTTATAAAAGTGTCAGTCAGTTATAAATTATTTAGTGGGCTAGTTTCTTTGCTTAATGACATATCAACCTTCATGGATTATTTAATGCCAAAACCATCCAAAAAGGACAGTGATACTATTTATCTAAAATTCAGGGACTAAGGGGTTTCATGCCTTTCCCAATGGTGTGAATTCGAAAGTGAACGTAATAGCGCGACTAGAGTTCGAACTCACTGACTACGGGGACGCAGTCCGGCATTTTAGCGACTATGACACGGGGACTCCTATGTTACGAATTGGATTGGAAATAGCTTTATTCGCAAAGTGAGATTATTGTACGTATATTGCTTTAATAGAAATCTCTCTATGATGTTCCTTTTTTGCTTTGTTGTGGTTACATATAAGCATAAAGTAGATTTTTTTAACAGATGGATTTGTAGAATCAATAAATAGACAGATAGACGAATAGATAAAATCTCCGACGAACTTTTAAAATCATGAGACGTTTTATATTGTGCTACCAAATGAGTTGTTGTGTAGCAATGTCCTTGACCTTTAATATGATAGAAATGGCGTCAGTGACCTTGACCAAAAAGTATTATTTCATAGGAGGAGAGATCTTATTTGATACCCCCCCATGTAATTCTGAAGAGTTTCTTTCATGTTTCTGCCAGTTTCATTATTCTCACAGGTCTAAAACCTTTTTTTTTTTCATATGTGATTGGAGAATTGATTTATCAATAAAGCCACGTCATATCAATGTGTGCATACGCGCATGCGCAAACGTGTTTTCAACTGAATGAAAATTCACTTTTCTTGTGAGTTAACAATTAAAAGGAATCTATCGTTCGTTCTATTTTTCAGGCGATATTTATTCAGAATTTTCTAAATGTGAAATGTTTTCACATTACTATTCATGACATTTAACAACGACAATGATCTTTGAAATGACTCCTTTTAATCAAAATGTTTGAAAAAAGAAAAAAATCTGCTTCGACAAACGGTTACTGTGGATTACTTGTTTAGTTAAATGACACAAAAATTAGCAGCAACAACAACAACAATAATAATAATAATAATAATAATAATAATAATAGGAGGTGCCTGTGGTGTAATGGTTATCGTCGTAGGAAATGGACACGGCGACACGAGTTCAAGACCTGGACGAGACTGATAGTATTTCACATAGCACTAATACCCTTGGGAACGGTCTGAATCCAATTATACTCCCTCCAGCTATGGGTAAATAGTAGGGCAGACTGGTTTCTTCAGCAACTAGTCTAGGAGAAGGAAAACTCTGAAAATCAAACCTGTTAAACTCCGCTTAAAAATTGACCTTGTGTCATATCCTGCCCGAGCGGATGTGGTGACATGGAGGAAATGAGTAATCGCATAATAAGTGAATGCAGCAAATTAAAGCAAAAGGAATATAAGAAATGACATGACAGGGTGGGAAATGTAATCCACGAGGGAATTATGCAAGAAATTGAAAAATCTGACCATACTGCCAAATGCTACATAGACAAAATAGAATCCGTCCAAGAGAATCAGACGCATAGAATTCTCTGGGATTTTGAGATAGAAACACATCACCAGATTCCAGCCAGAAGACCAGATCTAGTAATAATTGACAAAAAAAAAAAAAAAAAAAAAAAAAAAAAAAAAGAGCGGACCACGAAGTAAAAATGAAAAGAAAGCCTCAAGAGAAATGAGTACTTAGACACAAGATGTAATGACGGTGATACCAATTGTTATTGGTGTACTTGGAACAGTCTCCCAAGGTTTTGGAAAGGGGACTGGAATAGTTGAAAGGATGAATCAAGACCATCCAGACTACAGCATTGTTGAGATTGGCCAGAATACTGAGAAGAGTCCTGGAGACTTGAGAAGACTTGCTGTACCTCTGTCTCCATTAAAGATCATGAGCTAACGCTGGTGCGAGCTCACAAAGAGTATAGTAATAAAAAATAATAATGGCGTGCCGCTAGCACAGATTTCTCTTGGCCCTCTCCCGCCATTCGTCCCTCTCTTCACTCGCTTTCGGTAGACACTCTATGCTGCATCCTGTGAGGTTTGAACATGCAACCTCCCGTGAATTGTCTTCTTGGAAGCTTAGGGAACCAACGCCTATAACCGTTACACCATGTGTCCTGCTGGGCAATTCAGAGTGAATTTTTGGGACTTATAAACTTAATGTTCTTATTTGACTAGAATTACTACTATTATGTATGAGTTTTTACCTGTGCTCATATTCAGATTTTTTTCTCATCTAGCCCTCTTAATTATCGGTTCCCATATTGTATTCAACTCTATACTTGGTCTACTCAGCAGGTCATTGTGCAGTATTCACAAGTGGTTCAACTCTCCGGAGGTATCTCTTCCGGGTCAAACCACCAACGGAATTCAACATGACCAAGAACTGTGTCTATTCCATCCCTTGCAGTTGTGGTAAAATATACAAAGGTGGGACAGGTCTCCCACTAAAAGTAAGGCTAGAAGAACATCGGAAGGCAGTAGTACGAGGCGAGATTGAAAAGTCGGGTATGGCGGACCATATATGGAAGAAAAAGGGAAATCAGCTGCCCTTATGCGATAAAGTTGAAATAATTGATAGGGCTGAACATTGGAGGATTAGACGCCTTAAGGAATCAGCACATATATTGGGCTACAATGACCTGCTGAGTAGACCAACTACAGACGAGTAACGATACAGGAATACTTAACCCGGTTATGGCTATCGGAAACAGAACAGGTGATCCCCGTGGTTTCAATAAAGGACGTAGTTCGAAGTTCCGTGAAGGTTCCCGAGTTCGACAAACACCTGAAGAAGGGCGGAGGACATATCGGCCGAAACGTTGTGGGAATAACAATAAAGATGAAGACAATAGTCTTAATGATAACAAACACAATAGACAGATAGGCAAAAGATGCATTCTCCCTTTCTTCAAGAAAGGTGACCTTGGAATAATAATTATTATAAATTGAGTGATAGACAAAAAAAAAACAGTCGAATAGTAGACTTTGCCTTCCTGGCTGACCACAAAGTAAAATTAAAAGAAAGAAAAATGAGAGATAGATATCAAGAACTTGCTCGAGAAATAGAAAAAAAATGGAACAAGAAGGTGCCGGTGATACAAATTGAAATTATGCACTTGGGACAATCCTAAAAGGATTTATCAAGGGACTAGAACTCTTGAAAAAAAAAGAGGACAAGTGGAGATCATTCAGACTACAACATTATTGAGATCGGCCAGAATACTGAGAAAAGTTCTGGAGACTTGCTGTCGCTCAAATTCCAGTGGACGACCATCAGCTGGGGCTGTAGAATACACCGACTGCATCTCTGCAGATAGGTAAGACTCCTTCAACGAGTGTCCTGTGGCCCAGTCGGCTGGGGTTGTAGAATACACCGACTGCATCTCTGAAGAGTAAGGGTAAGACTCCACCAAATAATCTAATGGTGAAGTTTCAAAAATGCTTGAGCTTTGGGGGATGCGGAGTAATCCTTCACTGCAATCGCTTCCAGATTCACTCTGACCTGATAGGGTCCTATCAATGGGTCAAATAGAACTGTTTGACATTTAAACTGAATGTGAACAAATGATTCCTGCTAAATTGAAT